>CAWUFW010009527.1:600000-776986 GCA_963921515.1 Calotriton arnoldi
TCTGAGTAGAGAGGGGTAGCATCCAAAGGATTTTCTTTAACCATTTGAGAATGGTGAAACAAATTGAAGCCACCATTGTGACTTCCTGTTTCATCGATAACTGATTGTCGATGATGAAGCCTAGGTTACGCACCTGATGAGCTGGCTGGGGTAAGGCACCCATTCTCGCGGGCCAGGGCTGGGGACCCCAGAGGTCTTGTTGCTTCCCTAAGATCAGAACTTCCGTTTTTTCTCCATTGAGTTTGAGTATATTATTTTGCATCCAAGACGCAATTTTTCTCAAACCAGACTGGAGAGTCGATGATTCAGATTCCTTCGCTGAAGAGAGGGAGAAGATTATCTGTGTATCATCAGCATAGGAAAATAGGGACAGCCCGGCATCCACGGCATCATCTGCCAGTGGACGAACGTAAACATTAAACAGAGGGCTCAATACAAAGCCTTGGGGCACTCCATAAGGAGTGCCCCAAGGAGTGCATTTTTAGTAAGTTTTTAAAGTCTGCAGTGTCGTGTAGTTCCTATAGAAAGTATACAGGATCTGCGCGTTTAGACAACATACACTGTAGGATTGGTGTCAGACAAACTCTGATCACCCCCACCGGGTATGCTGGCTCTTTTCGTACCAACTAGCTCACAGTGCCACTAGAATCTCCTCTTACCAAGGAGAGAATAGTTCCTGGCAACCATCGAACATGACAACCCTGATCCCTCAGGGCCGTGGAAACAATATACTATCTCCCGCTCAGTCACTCGTGCTTACTTAGTCTGTCTCAGAGAAATACACAGAATAAACAGGCTGGGCATTTTCAATAAGAATTTATTGAACAGTTGTTATTCTGGTGTAGAATAAATGAGCTGCAACAACCGCTAGGCAGTATAAGATATAAGTGATTAGCAGTACGATGAAGGTGAATGGATGGTATACTTCTACCATCTTGCAATAATCATGAATACATTAGAGTATATAAAACACATGATAAAAAGATGCGTACTCCTACGATGCCTCCCTAACTAGATGTACCTAAGTGTACCTAGCATGTATGTAGGTGTTAAGCCAAGAATCCATCTAGGATTTAGTCAACCCCATTACCTGAAGTGAGAGACTATGGGACCCTGTCCTGGTCCCGAGCTGGACAACCCACGAGGGATGTTAGACCACTGTGAGCTGGAGTGTCTGCATGCAGGAACCTCAGCGTCTCTGGTCAGTGTGTTGGCCGAGAAGTCTCAGTCTCCTCTGTCTTATTTTAGCAAGATGTGATGTATAAATACCCATAGGTCTCCCCAGGGGTCCTACCTTGCTGTGTTACTGTGTTGGCCTAAGGATGACGTTGGGCATGAACTTTGTACATAGATTTTATACAGGAGATGGTAGTCCTGCTGTGCTTCCAAGAATCCTCATGCATAATGTATGGGATTTCGAACTAGGGAAAACCCGTGTTCTGACTGCAGTGTAAGATCTAGGTAAAAGGTCAGTCCCTGTAAACCGTGACAAATGTAATGTAGGGAGAGAATATAGGTGGCGGGTAATGAGATTACCGGGGCTTATGTTATGATACCTATATGGAATATAACAGCAGATTATGCAGCAGATGATGGATTATGTGGCAGATGCGGCAAATCTATAATTATGAGAAAAACGCAGCACAATCAATCACAATCGTATAATTCCAGTGGCTCTGGGTATGGATCAATGTTAATGACTTGAGTTTGTAGTCAAGGGAATAGCCATATTTTTAGACCTTTTCAAAATTGAAGGTCCATACTCTTTTTTGTAACTGGCATTGATATCCAGGGTTTGGCTATCTGAACAAAGAATGTAATTCTGCCAGGTTGCATATTTCTGAGAAGAGGCATGCAGCGTTCTTGTTTGGCAATATAAGTGGAGCTTTTGTTGCAGAAAGAGAACGCCAGTCCCATGGATTGCCATGGAAACTATGCACATTGCTTTACAGATGATTCTTCTAACGATTGTAAGCAAGTGCAGGAAGAAAAGTCCATTGTTAGATTAAGGGGCCGTCTGGAAGCAGCCTGTTAAGTTTCCTACACTTTCCTCAGTACTAGTAATTGGGTTAGAAAGTAAGTAGAGTCCATTAACATAATCAAGGTGGACAGATTCTATGGTGATGGTACCTTGGATTCTTTGCAGGAACAACAGGTATGGGAAGATTTGTCTAAAACATCTCATCATGTGGAAGCTTTTTTTGGCAACTTGATTAACTTGTGATAAAGGATACATTGGCGTGTTGTCAGACTATTGCTATCAAAAATATTACCAGACAAAAAGATAGTGTGCTAAATATTGTTTACAATAATATCAACCCGTCTGTTGTAGATTTTGTATTATTAATTCCAATGGGGTGATATTTTTGTAAATGATATTTAAGACATGACATTTATATCAGACAATATTTTGATTACAATATTCTTGTACCATATTTTTGAGAGGCCACAATCTGCCTCTAAATTCCTGACTTTAGATGAAGAAACTGGTAATGGTCCTGGTTCATAAGGCCAAATCATCAAAGGGTGATGACTGATCCAGTTGCCACGTTCGAGAATCTCTGTTTTCAAAGTGTTGAGCTTGAAGTGGTTAGCAAACACCAAATGATCAATTGCTGGAGGCCTTTCCTCAAGGCTCATGAGTCAAGGTTGGAAGAGTGTCCAGCTTTCTTTAGTATGTTTTGTGTGCCGTCAACATAGCTGTAGCAATTGAGATGAAAGGAGGATGTGAGCTCAGGTAATGGCCAGAGGTAGACATCGATAATGAGGGAATGCATGGTTGGGTCTTGGTGTATGCCAGTAGCGGATTTGAATGTTTTAGAGGAGGAAGAGGGAAGTGAGATGGTAAGCATCTTGTCCACAAGTAAGACGTAATCCACGGCCTAACCGCTCATTTTGTTCCTAGAATAGCATGAATTTGAAAGAGCGTAGGGCGAGTAATAGTGTTAAAGTTGGACAAAAGATTAAGTGAGAGTAGAGCAGCTACTCCAAGTACATGGCTTTTTTGATGTTGTACCATTTCGCTTTCTTTTTTTTCATTAATGAAACTGAAAATATCAGTATGAATGCATACACGATTTCGTCATTATAAAATAGTAATAAATACATTTACAATAAACTCTTGACAAAATCCGAATGCAAGTTACTACTAAAAAAACATACTAAGTCTAATTCCACATATGACCAACCACTGGTACTGTAACACCCTCCCATAGAAAATAAAGGAGATAGGGAATTAAAATAAAACCCCACAGGAAATAAGGTTAAATCAATTACATTATTTTAAATAGGTTAAAATATAAATAAGCATAATTCATTCCTCCCCCAAAAAAATACAAATAGTACATATATATTTGAATTTTCAAATATTTAAATACCCTAGTGTGAATAAAAAAATTACTATGACAGTTTCACTAAAATATAACAATATTAAATGCAATTAATGATATAGATCACTTTTAATAGTTATTAACGCATAATAAGATTTTTTTCCCTTTGGGTGGGAATTTATTTTTTAATTTAAACTTCAAAAAAATCATTTTAATTTATTTTAATATATTTACATCAATTAAATATTTATTTCAAAATTAGGTTAACAGTGCTGTAGCTTTTTATTTTATTCATTTACATGATTTTTTTTGATTTTTTTATTTATTTATTAGGACATCGAGCATAAAAATACAATGTGACATATAATAACATAAAAAGAAAAAAACCACCAAACCCGATGCCCGAATTTGGAATTTTTACCCCCCACCCCGGTGGATCCCACAAAAAATACATAAACACATCAAATATCATGATCACAATCACACTTCATCCTTATGTAACCATTTGATTAAAGGTTCCCAGATCTTTTCCCCTTTGACCCTTGCCCTCCTTCCCCTTCTCCTAAACACAGAAATCTCCCAGTTATAAATAAATAATAGTTTACTAAACCAAACATGTATCGAGGGAGGGTTCGGATCAAGCCACATCGTGGCCAAACACAACCGCAATACAGCCATTACAATATATAACAATTTCCTGTCAGCGTCCTCCATTTCTTGATTGGAAATTCCTAACATAATAACCTGGGGAGTCAATGGGACTAAATATCCCAATATACATTCTAAACGCTGTTCGATTTTAGCCAACAATTGAGAAAGGCCAGAACAGGTGGCAAACATATGTGTGCTATCTGCAGCCAGCAGCCAGCAACCCGCACCGAGGACAATATATCCCCAAAGTCCCACCCCATCGGTGAATACGCGCCGGAGTTATATATAAGTTGCACCATGTCTTATAGCATTGTACCTGCAGATTTGCTGAAATACATGCCGTTTGGCTGAGCAAAAGGGAATCTTCGCATTCACCCTGCCCAGCTTGTAAAATCGTTTGCCATCTATTATAATGTTTGGCTAGATCATCGCCCGTCTTCTCATTTACAAGTTTATATAAAGAAGATGTTGTAGGTTGACCCCGAATAATCAAATCCAGTAAAGGGATTCGATCCCGCTGACTAAGTCTTTTAGTAAGGAAATCCCTTATCTGCAAATATTTAAAAAAATACTTATTCTCAATCCCGAATCGTTCTTTGATAGCCTCAAAAGTAAACATTCCAGCATTGGATATAAGATCCCCTATACACCAAATGCCTTTCTCTATCCAACTTTTAAAATATACATCTTGGAATATTTCGGGAAGTAAAGTATTATTTACTAGAGGTGAATATAAATGTAGCCGCCCGATCCCAAACTTTTTTCTAACAGCTGTCCAGACCCTATAGGCACCAAGCAGAACCTTAAATTTGACCCTCTTAAAATAGGCAAAATCTATATGGCGCATAAGGAGTCCCCTGGCTGCAGTCCCATATATTCGATGGTAAATGGAAGTTTCCGCACATCCCGAATTTCCCGAACTTGCCCCATTTAACAGTTCCCCCATCTGTTTCAGCGCGGTAGCCCAATAATAAATTTGAAAATTAGGGACAGCCCACCCTCCCTATCTCTAGGTAGAGTCATAAATCTAAGAGCCCTTCTTGGGCGCTGTCCAGCCCATAAAAACCATGAGACTAGCTGATCTAGCTTCTGAAACCAGATTTTATTTATCTCTAGAGGAATTGCTCTAAAACAATATAATATTTTGGGCAGGAATATCATTTTAACAACATTGCTTCTACCAATTAATGTCAAATGTAAGTTATTCATTCTTCGGGAATCTAATTTCATTTTTTTTAATAATGGTTTCAAATTAATATCAACTATATCTTCGGATTTAGAACTTATTTCTATACCTAAATATCTGGCACTTACGGTAATCCGTGGATCCACTAATATAACTTTATCATTAATAACAATTTGAGTTTTACACTCATTTAAATGATAACCGGAAATCTTGCCAAATTGCGATGTTAAAATATTTATTTCATCTAAAACCAAGCGGGGAGCAGCTGTTATAATGGCTAAATCATCCGCGTAACCCAAAATTTTGACATCACCCCCTCTAGCATGAACAGGTTGGATTATCTGGTCTTCATGGATCTTCCTAATTAAAGGATCAATGTAAATAGTGAATAACAGGGGGAACACGGACAGCCCTGTCTAGTTCCTCGCTTTATATTAATTACCCCCGACTGAACTCCCATCAGAGCAATTTTAGCAGTTGGATCTTTGTACATACTTTGAATTGCTCTTATAAATCCTTCCCCTATGCCATAATACTTCATAACAGCCCATAAAAAAGGCCAGGAGACCCTATCGAAAGCCTTCTCTGCATCTAGCAGAATTAAGGCCATAGGGTCTCCTGTAACCTTGGTATAATCAAATAATGTTATTGTCCGACGAATATGATCGATAGTTTCCCGACCAGGCACAAAGCCATGTTGCTGGGGAGATACCATTTTTTTAATGACTGTCGCCAATCTATTAGCAAGAATCTTGGAATACATTTTTATATCACTATTTATCAAGGTTATGGGACGATATGCCCCTGGATCAGTCGCCACTTTCCCTTTCTTTAAAAATATAACAATCTTTGCAGACCGCCAAGATTCTGGAGGTGTATTGCCACTCTGTACCAAACTGAATATCTCGAGCATCATTGCAGCCAGCTGTAATCGAAAAATCTTGTAAAATTCTCCAGGTAAAAGATCAGGCCCCACAGCTTTACCTGATGGCAGTGAATCTATAGCATGGAGTATTTCTTCCAGACTAATCGGATCATCCAGATTCTCCCGATCTACAGAAGTCAATTGCATCAATTTGACCGCCTCAAGATATCTCTTAATTTCATCCTGAATCCCACAATTGTCACTTATATCCTCCAGGTATAACGTCTGATAAAATTTCTGAAAAGCCAAAAGAATAGCTCCTGCATCGGTTACTAAGCCAATATCTGGATCGAAAATACCCGTAATCCGAGATTGTGCCTCTTTCTCTCTAATCCGAACCGCTAACATGTGGCCCACCCTTTCATTACTCTCATAAAGTTTGGACCGCCAGGCTAAATATCTACCCGCAGATTTGGCAAATGAAATTTCTGTTATAGCAGATCTCGCAGTTATAATCTTAGTTTGAGCTGTTTCGGCATCCCCGCCCTCTGATAGTACCTTAACAAGGTTAGTCTCAGCCTTCCCCAATGCTTCATACAGCTCGTTGATCTTACTCTTCTCTTTCTTCTGAGTCTCCCACCCAAACTGCGTAGTCTCACCCCTGATCCCTGCTTTACAAGTGTCCCAAACATTCTGGATACCCGTACTACCCATATTCTCCTTTAAAAATCTAGTGATCCACATTGCCATATGCTCCATATAGGAATTGTCACTCAACAAAACCCTATTAAAAGTCCAGCTGGATATTTGTTTCTATACATTTAATATTCACTTCAAGGACCAAAGGATTATGATCAGACATTACCCTGGGAAATTTAAAAATTTTGCTGCCCTGCACCAGACATTGAGAAATAAAAAAATAATCCAATCTTGCATGAGTTCTGTGCGGAGCAGAAAAATAAGTAAACCCTGGGTCATTTCCCTCTAACTGTGCCCACATATCAACTAACCCGTGCAACTCTTTCAATTGGGAAAGAGACTTAAAAACCTTCGGTTTCCGCCCTTGATATATTATTCCAGGGTGATTAAATACTGCACACCCCAAATTTATATTAAGATCACCACACAATATAATTGGGGATGGCCAACCCACCAGTTCTAAACTCAACCAATTATATAATTCAGGATCATCCAATTCTGGTCCATAAACGGAACATAATGTAAACAAACTATTATCAATTGAACATTGTATAATTACCCATCTGCCATATTTATCAGAAAGTGAATGAGTAAAATTTGCCATACCCCGACGCGCAAATATAGCCACACCTTTGGTCTTAACCTCTTGCTTAGTCAATGAAACTAATTGAAACCCCTCAAACTCCATGATTTTATTTCTACTGGCTTCTATGTGTGTTTCTTGGAGGCAGATGATATCTGCCTTCAAGAAACGAATGTCTTCCTTTATTCTACGCCTTTTTACAGCATCATTTAAACCACAAATATTAATAGAAGCAATCCTAATACACCCCATTATAAATGGCTAACAAATCTAAATACATGATATCCCAAATCATTGCAGAAAACATCTCAAAACAATCCAAACCAAAACCACACAAAATCCCCTTTCTCCCAAATAGGATCCACCTCCCTCGCCCCCGCCCGCCCCCCCCAACACCCCTCACTAAGGCAAAAAAGGTCCTCAGACCCTTGTGATGCCTCCCGCGTTCCTATGTGCGACCCCTGTCACTCCCCAACCTGTCTAAAAAATTCCAGAAAAAGATAAACCCAGAAAAAGATAGACCCAGCCCAATTTAAAATTTAAAACAGCCCAAAAAACAGAAAAACAAACCCCAAAAAAGCAGTAATCACCAATATGCAGACAATATACCACATCGCTTTACTTCCGCCCTAATCACTCTTAAAAAGACAAAAGGGAGGAAACCTAAGAATCCCACACTTATTAACCACCAGTCACCTCCTTTAGGTAGTTTTCCGCCTGTATCTCAGAAGTGAACACCCTAACCCTCCCCTGGTAAATAACTTTCAGCCGAGCAGGATTCATCAAATACACTTCACATCTAAGTTTTTGGAAGGGGCTTATCAGCTGCCGTAGCCGCCATCTTCTCTCCACAGTTGTATGGCAAAAATCTGGCCGTACAAAAAATGTCTGCCCCTCGGCTGATTTATTTGCGTCCGGTCTTGCCTTTTCAAATATTGCCTGCCGCAAAAGAAAATTCCCCCAAAAAATTTAAATAGCTCGGGGCTTTGGATTCAGGCCAGGATTGCTTTTTATCATTAGGGGAAATCTATGTACACGCTGAATCTCTGCTTCCCAGTTCCAGTGTGATAGTTCTGGGAAAGCGGATTTAAAAAGCTTTAGTACAAAACCTCGTACATCACTCCCTTCGACTTTCTCTTCAATACCCAGTAGGCGCAAATTGTTTCTCCGCTGCCTATTTTGGGATTCCTCCAGTTTCCACAAAATATCCATCATTCTAGCGTCGTTGGCATTAGTTTTTTGCTCAGTACTCTCCAATCCGGCCTCTAATCCTACTACACGTTCCTCCAGGGCAGTGGTTCTTGCAACCACCTCTGAACAGGCTTTTGTTGTTTTATGAATAGCGCCTTGGATTTTTTTGGTTGCAAGTTGAGCTCTTTTATGCTCCTGGCGGGCCTCTACTTGCATTGCCTTAAGCGTTGCATAAACCAGACCAATTGAAGGAACCGGTTCTGATTTACTTTCAGAAACCTTGCGAGCTTCCTCCTGGAATCCTGGCCCTGACTCCCCCTCAGCAGCCAAATTAGTAGTAGAATAGTCCCATTGAAGGTGCTCGTTAATGTCTGAGTGAGAACTTCCATGTCGTGAGCCTTCGAGGCTTTTCTTCCTAGCTCGATTGGATCGGTTAATAGCCCTCCTTAAGGTATCTGCAGTCGTAGGGGGACTATCACTGTCATCCCCCGAGGCATCAATATCCGTATTATCAGGATCGCTAATGTTATTAAGGTCAGATTCTTCTGCCAGTGAGAAAAAATGTTCCCCGTCTGGAGTACCGGGTATTATATCCCCCAGTTCCAGCTGCTCACCAACACACACGCTAGGGGCTAAAGTAGCGATTACATCTGTTCCCCCCTCAAGATTCCCTCCTGTTAGATACTCCTTCTATCACCCCCATTTGGGCGTTTGAAACCTCTGGAACATTAGGCAAGTTACTGGTCTCTACAGAGCTGAGAGGGTCTAATGTAGCGATCCCAGTCACATCAGAAACATTGTTGCAAACTGTATTAATAACAGTATCGGAGCCGGTACCTGCGTTTGTCAATTTATTTGCCATTTTCTCCAACAGCGGCTTGATCTGTTTACCGCTTACCGTCTTGCCGGAAAACATCCCTGGGACCGTCGGAGTCTTCCCTCTCACAGCCACGTCTGAAAATTGCCTTTCGCTCCCGGGAGTCCCATTCTTGCTTCCCGCCTTCTCCACTCCATCCTGAGTGGGAGTGTGAGCCGCTTCAACCTCCTTTGGAACAGGCAGCTTCCTAGACGCTGGAACAACTTTGGAGCCGGTCGCTCCCTCCCTTGGAGCCGCTCTCCGTGGACCCATCCTGATCTGGCTCGCGTTCGCGCTCTCACTCAGCTGTTTGCTCCCGGCAAGCCACGTCCGCCAGGCCCACAGGTGCGTCCGACTTTGCAGGGCGCTGAAACCGAGCCTCGCTACTCGTTTCAACGAAGTGTAGATCTCTTGCGAAATAATCATCCGGAATGGATTCCGTTGCCTCTGTATTCCTCTGTAACCATAGAACTCAGCTGGGCATTAACTCCACAAAATACTGGTCAAAAGACCACCGAGGTCGGGGAGTGACACTCGCACAGGTCACGCCCATCTTGCCCACCTGAGTCATTTACATTATTTAATATAAAAACAAATTTAAAAAAGATGATCTCTGTTTTGGTCTCTGTTTTGGCAATTTTTGAAATAGTTTAATTTCTACTTCATGTCATCTAAACATTTTTCTTGCCTGTCTACTTGCCATGTGGCCTGTGAAAGCATTGTCTCTGCTTCGATTGCCTGCTTCTTAGCCTCTTTGTGCCTTTCAGCCATTGTAGACCACATCTTGGTAACTATCCTGACTGATCCTCGGTTTTTTCTAGTTGTGGCTGTAACAGACTGACTCTCTCAGCATGTCTCTTCATGATCTAACATAATCAGTAAAATAAAAATACTTAATGAAGGCTCCTGGCCCCTGGTTTCACAAATAAGCTGTATATCCGAATTGGTCGACTATGAGTCTGAATGTATCATTTTACAGTCAGTGAATGGGGTGAATTGTGATGCTGAGTTATTCTGGTTTCTATTCTATGTTATGGACCACAGTCAGTCGGTCTTTGGAACAGCTTGCAAAAAACTTTACAATTCCAATTGGCTTGTGAACATTATGTTTTGTCCTTATCAGTAGTTTATCTACAGAATATCACCAGGAGTAAGCCCAAAAGAGCATTCCAATAACAGGTGTATCAGAAAGAAAGACAGACCCAGGATGACATGGAGACATGGAGACCTGATTTTACAGGTGGATTTATATTTCATCTTGAGGAAGGTAGTAAAATTATTGTCTTTTTGACCCATCAAAACGTGTGTCAATGTGTTTGAAGGACCCATTGGCTGTGACCAGTGTTACATCAGAGTGTGGTGTAAATTAATTCAAGTGGTAATGGATTGGGATCAATAATAAGCCAAGGGTGCATTTTAGTATGGGCGAATGTATGTGATTGAGGTATGAAAGAGTGTGGGCCTGATTCACAAAGGTAAACTTAGACCAAAAGTCTGAGTTTATACCTGAAGTCTAAGTTTAGACCTAAAGTCTAACTTTACTACTAGTAAAGTCAGACATTTGGTCTAAGTTTAGACCAAAAGTCTAACTTAGACCAAAAGTCTAACTTTACTACTAATAAAGTTAGACTTTTAGTCTAAGCTAGACTTTGGTCCAAACTCAGACCAAAAGTCCAACTTAACTAGTAGTAAAGTTAGACTTTAGGTCTAAAATTAGACTTTTGGTCTAAGTTTACTTCTGTGAATCAGGCCCTTTGTCTTTTGGGGGGCTCGTAAATGATTAGATATTCTATTGATTTGATATCTTGCAACAGTTCATTGGTGAGATAAATTACTCAAATGATATGTAATAAAATGTGAAATGTTATTAATAAGTCAAAATAAAAAATGTTGTGTCACGAAGCACATTTAAATGTTGTAAGTAATCTTAATGGGTTAGTGGTTATTTGTTTTTTGGTCAGTTTTTATCAGTGCATTCTGACTTCTGAAATTTGCTGATTGTTTCTTAAGTTCCATTGATGGCCATGAGGCTACAGTGAAGTGACAGAGTAGCGATTTTCTTTTCTTGTTTACAGCTGACTAATGAATTCTGGAGTGACCTTGGAGAGCGATCTTTTCATTTTTATTGTAGTTTTTTCCATACTCTTGAGGGACCTTTTGTTTGGTCTAACGGATTTCACTTCGGGTGTCAGTCAGCCAGGTTTCCTGGTAGGTTTAGTGGCTGGGACCGGTTTCGGGGTTTCATCAGCCAGGATAGCTTGACTCCAGTGGCATGGAGAGCACGGGACCCACGTCTGAGTATACCCGTCCTACTCGGGGTGACAAATGTAAAAAGAACAATTGATGGACAGAATGCAGAACAATGTCATACATTCACCCCAGTACAGAGATCTGGGACTAAATCCATAGTTTCTTTGCTCCTCATGCCATTCCAGTTTGAACCCAGCCATATGCAAATCAGTCTTGACCCTGCACCCAATGGGAACAGTCCAGCCGGAACTGCCAGGCCAGGACCTCCCTGGACTGGAAACAAGCATCCTAGGACCGGTTTCGAAGTTTCACCCCTCATCATCCAGGATAGCTTGACTCCAGTGGCATGGAGAGCACGAGACTCATGTCTGGGCATACCCGGCCCACTCGGGGTGACAATTGCAAAAAGAACAATTGATGGACAAAATGCAGAGCAATGTCATACATTCACCCCAGTACAGAGATCTGGGCCTAAATCCATCGTTTTTTTTGCTCCCCATGCCATTCCAGTTTGAACCCAGCCATATGCAAATCAGTCTTGACCCTGCGCCCAATGGGAACAGTCCAGCCCAAATTGCCAAGCCAGGTCCTCCCTGGACTGGAAACAAGCATCCTAGGACCGGTTTCAGGGTTTCACCCCATATCAGCCAGGGTAGCTTGACTCCAGTGGCATGGAGAGCACGGGACCCACATCTGAGTATACCCGTCCTACTCGGGGTGACAAATGCAAAAAGAACAATTGATGGACAGAATGCAGAACAATGTCATACATTCACCCCAATACAGAGATCTGGGACTAAATCCATAGTTTCTTTGCTCCTCATGCCATTCCAGTTTGAACCCAGGCATATGCAAATCAGTCTTGACCCTGCACCCAATGGGAACAGTCCAGCCGGAACTGCCAGGCCAGGTCCTCCCTGGACTGGAAACAAGCATCCTAGGACCGGTTTCGAAGTTTCACCCCTCATCATCCAGGATAGCTTGACTCCAGTGGCATGGAGAGCACGAGACTCATGTCTGGGCATACCCGGCCCACTCGGGGTGACAAATGCAAAAAGAACAATTGATGGACAAAATGCAGAGCAATGTCATACATTCACCCCAGTACAGAGATCTGGGCCTAAATCCATCGTTTTTTTTGCTCCCCATGCCATTCCAGTTTGAACCCAGCCATATGCAAATCAGTCTTGACCCTGCGCCCAATGGGAACAGTCCAGCCCAAATTGCCAGGCCAGGTCCTCCCTGGACTGGAAACAAGCATCCTAGGACCGGTTTCAGGGTTTCACCCCATATCAGCCAGGGTAGCTTGACTCCAGTGGCATGGAGAGCACGGGACCCACATCTGAGTATACCCGTCCTACTCGGGGTGACAAATGCAAAAAGAACAATTGATGGACAGAATGCAGAACAATGTCATACATTCACCCCAATACAGAGATCTGGGACTAAATCCATAGTTTCTTTGCTCCTCATGCCATTCCAGTTTGAACCCAGCCATATGCAAATCAGTCTTGACCCTGCGCCCAATGGGAACAGTCCAGCCGGAACTGCCAGGCCAGGTCCTCCCTGGACTGGAAACAAGCATCCTAGGACCGGTTTCGAAGTTTCACCCCTCATCATCCAGGATAGCTTGACTCCAGTGGCATGGAGAGCACGGGACTCATGTCTGGGCATACCCGGCCCACTCGGGGTGACAAATGCAAAAAGAACAATTGATGGACAGAATGCAGAACAATGTCATACATTCACCCCAGTACAGAGATCTGGGCCTAAATCCATCGTTTTTTTGCTCACCATGCCATTCCAGTTTGAACCCAGCCATATGCAAATCAGTCTTGACCCTGTGCCTCATGGGAACAGTCCAGCCCGAACTGCCAAGCCAGGTCCTCCCTGGACTGGAAACAAGCATCCTGGGACCGGTTTCGGGGTTTCACCCCTCATCAGCTAGGTTAGCTTGACTCCAGTGGCATGGAGAGCACGGGACCCACGTCTCGGCATACCCATCCCACTTGGGGTGACAAATGCAAAAAGAACAATTGATGGACAGAATGCAGAACAATGTCATACATTCACCCCAGTACAGAGATCTGGGCCTTAATCTATATTTTTTTTGCTCCCCATGCCATTCCAGTTTGAACCCAGCCATATGCAAATCAGTCTTGACCGTGCGCCCAATGGGAACAGTCCAGCCCGAACTGCCAGGCCAGGTCCTCCCTGGACTGGAAACAAGCATCATAGGACCGGTTTCGGGGTTTCACCCCTCATTAGCCAGGGTAGCTTGACTCCAGTGGCATGGAGAGCACAGGACCCACGTCTGGGCATACCTGTCCCACTTGGTGTGACAAATGCAAAAAGAACAGTTGATGGATAGAATGCGGAACAATGTCATGCATTCACCCCAGTACAGAGATCTAGGCTTAAATCCATTGTTTTTTTGCTCCCCATGCCATTCCAGTTTGAAACCAGCCAAATGAAAATCAGTCCTGACCCTGCGCCCAATGGGAACAGTCCAACCCGAACTGCCAGGCCAGGTTCTCCCTGGACTGGAAACAAGCATCCTAGGACATGTTTCGGGGTTTCACTCCTCATCAGCCCGGATAGCTTGACTCCAATGAAATGGAGAGCACCGGACCCACGTCTGGGCATACCCGTCCCACTTGGTGTGACAAATGCAAAATGAACAATTAATGGACAGAATGCAGAACAATGTCATACATTCACCCCAGTACAGAGATCTGGGACTAAATCCATAGTTTCTTTGCTCCTCATGCCATTCCAGTTTGAACCCAGCCATATGCAAATCAGTCTTGACCCTGCGCCCAATGGGAACAGTCCAGCTGGAACTGCCAGGCCAGGTCCTCCCTGGACTGGAAACAAGCATCCTAGGACCGGTTTCGAAGTTTCACCCCTCATCATCCAGGATAGCTTGACTCCAGTGGCATGGAGAGCACGGGACTCATGTCTGGGCATACCCGGCCCACACGGGGTGACGAATGCGAAAAAAACAATTGATGGACAAAATGCAGAACAATGTCATACATTCACCCCAGTACAGAGATCTGGGCCTAAATCCATTGTTTTTTTGCTCCCCGTGCCATTCCAGTTTGAACCCAGCCATATGCAAATCAGTCTTGACCCTGCGCCCAATGGGAACAGTCCAGCCGGAACTGCCAGGCCAGGTCCTCCCTGGACTGGAAACAAGCATCCTAGGACCGGTTTCGAAGTTTCACCCCTCATCATCCAGGATAGCTTGACTCCAGTGGCATGGAGAGCACGGGACTCATGTCTGGGCATACCTGGCCCACTCGGGTGACAAATGCAAAAAGAACAATTGATGGACAAAATGCAGAACAATGTCATACATTCACCCCAGTACAGAGATCTGGGCCTAAATCCATCGTTTTTTTGCTCCCCATGACATTCCAGTTTGAACCCAGCCATATGCAAATCAGTCTTGACCCTGTGCCCAATGGGAACAGTCCAGCCCGAATCGCCAGGCCAGGTCCTCCCTGGACTGGAAACAAGCATCCTAGGACCGGTTTCGGGGTTTCACCCCTCATCATCCAGGATAGCTTGACTCCAGTGTCATGGAGAGCATGGGACTCATGTCTGGGCATACCCGGCCCACTCGGGGTGACAAATGCAAAAAGAACAATTGATGGACAGAATGCAGAACAATGTCATACATTCACCCCAGTACAGAGATCTGGGCCTTAATCCATATTTTTTTTGCTCCCCATGCCATTCCAGTTTGAACCCAGCCATATGCAAATCAGTCTTGACCGTGCGCCCAATGGGAACAGTCCAGCCCGAACTGCCAGGCCAGGTCCTCCCTGGACTGGAAACAAGCATCCTAGGACCGGTTTCGGGGTTTCACCCCTCATCAGCCAGGGTAGCTTGACTCCAGTGGCATGGAGAGCACAGGACCCACGTCTGGGCATACCTGTCCCACTTGGTGTGACAAATGCAAAAAGAACAGTTGATGGATAGAATGCGGAACAATGTCATGCATTCACCCCAGTACAGAGATCTAGGCTTAAATCCATTGTTTTTTTGCTCCCCATGCCATTCCAGTTTGAAACCAGCCAAATGCAAATCAGTCCTGACCCTGCGCCCAATGGGAAAAGTCCAACCCGAACTGCCAGGCCAGGTTCTCCCTGGACTGGAAACAAGCATCCTAGGACATGTTTCGGGGTTTCACTCCTCATCAGCCCGGATAGCTTGACTCCAGTGAAATGGAGAGCACCGGACCCACGTCTGGGCATACCCGTCCCACTTGGTGTGACAAATGAAAAATGAACAATTAATGGACAGAATGCAGAACAATGTCATACATTCACCACATTACAGAGATCTGGGCCTGTTTCCGGTCCAGTGACGACCTGGCTTGGCAGTTCGGTCTGGACTGTTCCCATGAGGCACAGGGTCAAGACTGATTTGCATATGGCTGGGTCTGAACTGGGGTGGCAAAGTGAGCTAAAGAACGATGATGGATTCAACCCAGATCTGTGACTACGGGTGAGTGTCTAAAATGTTTCAGCGCTCCGTTCATCATCTCCTAGGGCCTGCTTCACAAAAGTAAACTTAGACCAAAAGTCTAAGTTTAGACCTGAAGTCTAAGTTTAGACCTAAAGTCTAACTTTACTACTACTAAAGTTAGACTTTTGGTCTACGTTTAGACCAAAAGTCTAACTTAGACCAAAAGTCTAACTTTACTATGCTAAAGTTAGACTTTTGGTCTAAGTTTAGACCAAAAGTCTAACTTAGACCAAAAGTCTAACTTTACTACTAATAAAGTTAGACTTTTGATCTAAGTTAGACTTTTGGTCTAAACTTAGACCAAAAGTCTAACTTTACTAGTAGTAAAGTTAGACTTTAGGTCTAAACTTAGGCTTTTGGTCTAAGTTTACTTTTGTGAATCAGGCCCCTTGTGTTTGCTTTGTTCCCCCTAAGTTGGCAGGGTATGCCCAGATGTGGGTCCCTTGCTCACTTTGCCACTGGATTCAAGCTAGACAGGCTGCTGAGGGGTGTTACCCCGAAACTGGTCCCAGGATGATTGTTTCCGGTCCAGTGAAGAACCTGGCTTGGCAGTTCGGTCTGGACTGTTCCCATGAGGCACATGGTCAAGACTGATTTGCATATGGCTGGGTCTGAACTGGGGTGGCAAAGTGAGCTAAAGAACGATGATGGATTCAACCCAGATCTGTGACTGGGGGTGAGTGTCTGAAAAGTTTCAGCGCTCTGCTCATCATCTCCTTGTGTTTGCTTTGTTCACCCTAAGAACAGATTCGAGCATGTTTAGAAATTATTTTAGAGGGTTTGGGATAGGTGAGGTGGAGGCAGTACAAAGACAGAGAGGAGACACACAGGTCGTAGAGGTGAATAAGTTATTATGGGGTAAGGAAAGGGAGGCAAGTTGCGGGGGGATCCGGCGTGAGCAGTTAAAAGTTGGACAGCAGAACAAAGAAACATGTGAGGCTAGGAAGAAGCAAGATGATGTAACGGAGTTGGCAATAGTGGTGGAATGGATATTAATGTAAGAATCATTTTGGTATCCATCGAGGTTGTAAGGGTGGAGTTAAATCTGCAGATGTGTTGTCTTGCAAGCAATATTGAATAAAATAACAGTTTCTTTTTACTCATTGTCATGGGCTGATATTGATTTGCAGAGACAAAAGTAACTATCTTAAATACTTTCCTTGACCTCCCCTCCCATTGGATATGTGGCCAACTGGCCACATGATCCGACGTAGGAGCTGGAGGAACAGATTTGAGTTCTGCTGTCGACTCAATATCATGTGATTGTGGGAAAATTACTTAATCTCCCTGTACCTAAAATACTGACCTTGTGGGATGTAATCTGATGCTAATGTAAAACACCCCATTGCTTATGGGCCACGTTTATGCTTTATAAAAAACTGCAAAAACACTAAACAAATAAGTTGTCATACCTACAGACAGCTAAAAAGATATTGGGGCAGATCTACAAGAAAGTGCTGCAGCGCGTCACCGCAAGCCCTTTGGCTGCGCTACGCTGCAGCACTTTCAAAGCACAGGAATGCGACATATTTACAATAATATGTCGCATTCCTCTGCTCGCCCCTGCGCTGGCGCACAAACAGCTGCCATGCGCCGGCGCAGGCACCCTTGCACCATGGTGCAAGGATGCCTGCGTCATGGGGAGATTGTTTTTGTGCAGGAAGGGGCACCTTCCTGCACAAACACAATCACTACAGGCATTTTCCTCTTTCAATGCATGCTGTAGAATGCAGCACGCATTGAAGGAGGAAAAAATGAGGAGAAATTAAAACATTTCTCCTCGTTGCGCCTCGCTACGCCACCCCTAGGGTGGCGTAGCATTCTAACGCATTTCCAGGTTTATGATTCCTCGTAAATCTGGAAATGTGTCAGGTTCTATGGGTGTTGCGTGGGAACACCCACAGCAACACCCATGGAATGCCCCTTTCACACAAAGTGTTGCATGTAAAGGGGCCATATTTACAAGGACAGGAAAAATCACGCAGGGTGGCTTTTCCTGTCCTTGTAAATATGGGGCAGTGAAATGTGCCGCCGGTGCGTCACGAAAAGTGACGCACTGGTGGCGCAAGGGGCCTGTAAATCTGCCCCTTAGAGTTGTGCAGTGAGCGACTATGTATAGATAATTTTCTTCTATCTCTTCACTCTTTGGGCATTTTAGCACACCGGATTCACAGAACTAGCAGGGGCGTAGATTGGTCAGTAAAATGGGGCGGGGAGGGGTGTGAGCTTCAAATTTTCCAACAATAGCGCTGGCATATAATGTTAAAATACATTATATGACAAGCAGTGCACAAGAGAGGGGCTAAAGGGGCAATGTAAAGGGAGAGGGATGCAGATTGGTAGGGGAACTAAGTGAGAGAAAACACATTATTTTGTGAAATAACCAACATTGTTGAAGACTTTCAAAACAAAGAGTTAAAGTGTGTTTGCGTTTTTGTCTGTGTGTAGGTAAAAATTCCTATTGAAATCCGACAGATACCTCACCATACCCGACTGAAAACACCTGTACCCAACAATTTAGTAGAAAATAAATTTATTAGGGTGGTGTAACTCCCCATACACCCCTTCCCCCCTTGAAGCTACGCCCCTTTGTATTATCCAAAAGGTTTATAGAAACTTCCCAGAAAACAGGGCCTCTGACATTGACAGGCAACTTCCTCAAACTATATCACATTTTTTTCTCTGATTTTCCATTAACTTTTTTATACCATAACACCACTTTTATGTCTGGTGGCTTCAACCACCTATTGCTTCTGCCAGTTATAAACCACGTTCCTTGCCATATTCAATCTCAGTCTTCGGTTTCCCTGTCCATGATGCCAGTTGCAGAACTTAATTTCATTTACTTATGTTGATCAAAAAGTCAAGTTCAAAAGGAATAGATACGTTGCCGGATATACAAATATAATAATTTCTCAAGACTAGATTATTTCTTAATTCAAGTCTGCCTACGAAGTACATTCAAGGAGATAAACTACTATCCTATTTGTCTCTCATACTATCATGGTGTTAAAATGACTCTTGCACGCCCAGTATTTAAAGTCAGAGGAGATGGACTTTAGAAAGAAACAATTGTTACTGGAAATGGATGTAACAAATCAAATAAGGCAAGAAACTGAAGAGTTTTCTTGGGTCTCAGATATGCCAACTCTGTCCCATTACACATTGTTTGGGACACATATCAAGCCTTTTTAAGAGGGATACTTGCAAAGTACTATGTCAAACTTGCAAACAAAATAGAGCAGGCATATCTAGCAAGCTGAAGAGAATGAGAACTTAGAAAGTATATTTCTTCAATATCTCTAAAATCTATATCAAGAATCAATGTATCCAGAAATCATAAAATTAGGAAGTAGCTTCAAAGTCTAGAACTGGTAAAGGTGTCCCAGGAATGAAAGTTCGATTTAGAAGCCCTGTATTAGAGGAAAAAGTGTGGGATGATATAGGTCAGGGTAAGAAAAGTAAAGCATTAGTTCCAGATGGTATCCTGTCAGAAGTCTATAAAGTTGTTATGCAGCAAATTATTCTGGGAATGACAAAATTATTTAAGGCTATGCTATCTGGAGGTACACTCCCACACACTTGGGCCGAAGCAACTATAAGTGTAATATTGAAGCTGAGCAAAGTTCCAGCAAGCCACGAGGAACATCATCCTATCTTATTAATAAACAAAGACTAGAACTGTTAATCAGGAATATTAGCAAAAAGTTGGAAAAAATATTAAGCTATTAAAATATCATGATCAGAAATGTAGAGGACTGGGAGATCTCACATACAGATTGATTCGCAGCCATACAGATTGCAATGTCAATTACAGCTCCACTTACAACATACACAACTGATGCAGCTAAGGCATTTGATGGAGTTAACTGGACCTACTAGTGGGAAACCCTTAGGTTGGCGATTCTTAACCTTTTGACATCTGTGGCCCCCTACTAAATTAGTTTGGGAAGGTGGGGCCTTCTACTTCTAATTCCTACTATTTGAACCTCACAAAATACACAAAATTATAGAAACAAGTATACTTTAAATAAATGCACAAATTATTAAATATTTTCTTTCATTCACAAACATTAAAAAATATACAAAATTCAAAATGTTAATTTATATGGGAATGTTGGAACTTTTCAAAATGTAATTTTATTTGTAAAAGACCAAACAATATGCTCGACTCTAGTATATCACTTAATTTTCTTTTTGCTCCTAATGCATCCTTTCTTTTTTATTGGTGCATAGTAGTGCTTAAGTTGAGGCCACCAATTGCCCGTTCTACATTTTGCTGAACTTTTGCAGCTCCCATGAACCAACTTAATTTTTAGCCTCGAATTTCCTTTATATTTTGTTTTAAAATATTCTATCTTACTTTTTGCTTTTTATATGTGTATACTTCACTCATTTAGGATTATTATTGAATTCTTTCAACTATTGTCGACCTACTGAGTGACCCCGAGAAGTCCCCTGACCAAAGTTAAAGAACTATTGACTTAGGCGGTTTTAGTTTGGAAAAAATGTTAACCACTGTACAGGCACTTTTACAAAACTCCATGTATGCCAATATATGTGTGAGTGGCTGGTTTTGGCAGCTAGTTTTCACATGTCAAGGGTTAACAGTAGAGCTGTCTTATACCCCCTTGCTATTGTTCTTGTATTGGGCAGCTTATGAGTGATCTAAAGTTTAACGCAAAATAACGTTAAAATCACCTGCAATCACATAAGGGCCAGTGAACTCCAGGAAGTTGTCTTTTATTTTTGAAAAATTTCAGGACACTCTACATTTGGGCCATAAAAAGACTATTGTGTATTTTGCCTGTCTCTTCTATTTGTGGGTGGTCAGCCATTTCCCCAAACTGTCCCCTTTGAGTATAAAGGTACGACTTTTGAGAAGGCCCAATTAATATTGTCACTCCCTTGACAACGCATTTTTGATTAAAGCATACGGTGTTTTTAAGCCATATACCTGAGATAAATCTCTTTATCTCTTCCTCCAATAGATGTGTCTCCTGTAATAATATTTGGGTTTTTTGTAAGTATTCAGTTATCCTCTACCTTTCAGTGTGACCTCTTAATCCATTAACACATCATGTAAGGAATCTGGAGTCATTATCTGCCACCTCTTGTACTCCTGAAGAACACTTATGTGTATAACAGCAAGAGGTCACATGAGGACTTAAAGTTTTTATTTTTGTTCCCTTTTTTGTTCCCCACCCAAGCTAACAAGCACCTCCCCTCTCCCCTGCTTCTAGAAAACCTTCTGATTGTCTCTTGGCACCACAATGTGCCAATCAGAGCTCTAGATTGTTCAATTCAGGCGCTATGCTTTACATTACAAAGTTGCTAGCTTCTTTGAAAATAATTTATAATAAAGTATCGGCTTCTACAGCATAACATAAATAACCATTTTATTTTACCACATCACTTTTAGCATTGCCATGAACTTCAAGGCACCTAGCTTCTGGAATGTATCCATTCTCTTGTCTAGTTACCATTATCTGTCTTCTGTTGCTCTACATATGTCTGATTGCACAAATAATCATATACCTTTAGCTTGTTGTACTATTGATTTCAAGGTAATTGACAGAATTCTTTAACTGTGTATTTGAAAACAGTGACTCAAATCTTTATTGTTTTTTTACTGGATAGGTTTAGCTTATATGGATCTCTGTAGACTCTTTGGGGCACATGCATGAAAGTTTCAGTTTGCGATTACCAATTAGTGATTTTTTGGAAATTGCTATTTGGGAATCGCAAAATGCACTGCAACAAAACAGACAGCAAATAGCGATTCTCTAATTGCGATTCCTTAAGAATCGCAAACGCAATTAGGGAATCGCTATTTGCAATTGCGACTCCATTATTTCCAATGGGCCTCAAGGCCCATAGGTGAGAATGGTCTTGCATTACCTAAATTGCGATTACCTAATTGGTAGGTAATACAAAGGCAAGGGTGCCAGGGGGCCTAAGGCCCCCCTGAGGTGCCCCTAACAAAAAAAGATGCACATGTAAGGCACACACATGCCCTAGGGGCATGTGTGCGCCACATGGCACTTTGAAATATGCAGTTTTGTGCATTTTTCAAAGTATGCACATGGTTACCATCAACTTGAAGTTGATGGTAATTAGCGTTTCCTAAATGCACAGTTCGCATTTAGGAAAGGCTTCTTGCATGTGGATTAGGGAATCGCAACTTGGGATTCCCTATTTGCATTCGCAATTTAGGGAATCACAAAAAATTGCGATTACCTACGTTGCGAATAAAAAAACTTTCATTAATTAAAAAAGGCCATTTTGTGATTCCAACCGGCCGATTTTTGCGAATCGCACTGTTTGCGATCGCAAAATAACTTGATGCATGTGCCCCTTTGTATCTCTTGCTCCAGATGTATTGGACTGTCTTTGTATAATATCCTCTGTCTTCATATTTTGGTGATCGAGCTTTATATGTTGTTGCTTTGTACAGGTTCATGTACATTTGAAATACAGATATTATTCTCTCTTAAAATGGTCCTCTATATTTCCCATTACTTCTCAAACAGACTTATCATTTCTCTGCAGCTTTAGAATTGCTTGTCTATTGCAGGCTACCGTCTCTTGAGATTTATCCAAAGTCCTCAAGTGCTTTGATACTTTCGAAATATCAAAGTTAGTGCATGTAGACTATTTTTCTTTCTGATTTCCATCAGATACCTCAAAACCACTCATGTGATCATGTGTTCCGTGTTCTCCAAAATATGGGATAATACTTGTTACTAAGAGATCTTCCTGTCCACATTATTGATCACCTGACCTCTGTCTCATATCCTCAATATTTTAACCAATCTCTTTCCCAACATCATTATTATCTCCACCTCTGTCCTCCTCTTCTTGTTCTTCACTGGCCCCCTTTCTTGATCCTCAATCCCTACCACCCGTTGTTGGTTGTAAGTTTGTATGCCTAAAACCACGGTGATAGTGTATGTTTTCTGAGTCTTGGAGGATGTCATTTTAGGTCTTGTCTCTGAGGCAACACATGTAGTTTTAGAGATTTCAAGAGGGGGAGTTGTTGCAGTCCTGGGCTGAGAGATCTACTCGATTTTCACCTCTTCTTTCACTCGCTTTGAAACTAAACCATGTCTATCTTTGGGATACTCTGATTCACCTGACTGTTGACATAGTGTTTCAAAGTGTTTGTAATCTTAAATGTGTTAAGTCCACTCTTACTACCTCAAGTTTGTTGTTTAGCTTCCCTGGTGGTTTTATTTTTGGTAGCGCTCTTGTTTTTCCTACTGCTTCCTAAAATTCTAAGGAAATCTCTTACCAGCTATGCCACAGTTCTCGAGCACAGTAGCTTTCTCTAGGGCATTGGTATTTGTCACATAAAAATATCTTTGCTTGAACCCTCCTTCCCTTGTTCCTTACCTTGTTCTTGTGCTGTGCCTTCTGGTTGAACTATGCTTTTATCCACAGCTCTGGCTACCACTCTGTAGTTTCCCTCGAAACGGTCCAAACTCCGGCTCCTCTTCACTTCGTGTGGTCCATGAACCTTTAATTAATAAAAACTCATTGTGATCTGAGGGGAGGGAGCACCTATTAAATGCTTCATTTTGTTGCTTAGTGGTGGTCCTTCTGGACTAGGTCTTTGTTTTGCACGGTATTTTGCAGTACCACCCGCAAGCTGGAAGACAGGATCCTTCAGAGCTTGTTCCAGTTCCCATGTCAGCATTTGCCTTTTTTATTTTCTTTCTTATTCTGTTGCCGTCCCCTGTGATCCTTAGGTGATCCATGGCTGCACAAGCGTCAGCAACCAGGAGCTGTACACGGCACCAGTCCTCAGACTGTCTGGCAAACAGACCCTCTGCGGCACCACTCCACTTCCCAAGGAGAACCATTTAAGGACAGAGTCTATGATGACAAGGGTCTTCAGGGAGGAATGTAGAATAGGATTTTCCATGGTCTAAGAGGCTGCGGAAAGATCAAGTGGCATAAGAATAGATGAAAGGTGGTCATAGTGAGCACAGGGAATGAAATCTGCAATGTGTAAAAGCATTATTTCTGTGGCGTGAAGAGCACAGAAGCCACATTGAAGGTAGTTAAACAATTTGTTGGGGGCACAAAATAGTGTAATGCACTTGAACACAGTATGTTTAATATTTTAGAGAACAATGGGAGTTGAGAACCGGTTGTAGTTAGATGGGGAGGTAGGTCTAGGTTTATTTAGTAGCGATGAGACCACAGCGGATTTAGTAGATGCCGTATAGAGTCAAGTGATTGAAGAGGGACATAAGGCAGACACTGAGGTGGCCAGGTCTGGAGATCTGTGGCCTGACTGTGCATTAGTCAGTAACATTTCTTTAATTGCCTACGCATCAGCTAAATTCGGTGAGAACTTACAGGGCTACCAGTGACCAAAAACGTTGGTAGAATGATTTTGGACTGGCTGAGGAAACTGTGCTGGTGGTTAAGTCCATGTGAAGAATGAGAAGCTGCGGTCAAGCAGATGTTATAAAATTGGTATCATTTAATTTTAAGTAGGGAGGAACAATAGAAACTTGGTGTGGTGGTGGCCAGTGATGCCTGAGGGATGAGAGAAACAGAATCCAAGAATTAATCGGGTGCAAGGTTGCATCCACACGGTCCTCCTGTTTTACGGGGATGGCAAGCCCGCTGCTGGCACTATACCCAAGAATTATGGCCTACGTAAATTGGAGCCCATTTTCTCAGATGACTCCGAAGTGCCATGCCGCCTGTCTTCCTAACTCACTGAGGTGGTTTAGTGTGAGTTGAGTGGTTCGTACAGAATTATGCTTTCTCTGTATCCTCTCCTGCAAGCAGCTCTTGTGAAATGCAAAGAGTCAGATTCTGTGATCTCAGAAGCCGGCAACTGTTCCTTTTTCGCATGGTGTAGGAAGTTTTGAAATAAATACGTATTTCTTTATTTCCCATTTTGTTTAAATCTTATCCTACAAGTTGTGATTGAAAGTAGTCCATGGATTGGAAAAGCAGCAGCCCCCACCGCCACAATCTTGGCATTGTAAGCATCTTAGGTGTACAAACTAGGTTCTGTGCCAAGGAGATAAATAGTGGACCCCATAGAATTCCCTGTATAAGCCCTCTTTGGAGGCACCCTTTGGCTACAGCTAAAGGTTGCCCAATGGCCATGGGCCAACAGGCATGGACTTCATCGCTTGTCTGCCAAATGTTACGATGTGCACTTTTGTCAACATATCTTGATTTCCTTTTCCTGGCTAAAGACTGTAAAAATGGCACTTTGTCTGCTTATGTGAAGAAGGCCAGCACTGCATTAAGATGAAACTAAGTAACCACCTTGGAGAGGGTCCAGATTGTAAATGAAGACCTGAAATACAGTCCGATTGTTAGCAGAGGTGAAGCAGCAAAACAGTAAAATGTAATTTTGCCTGAAGTTCTAAAATTCCTTCCACAGAGGTTTATGAGAGAGACAAAAAGGGAGAACAGCTAAATAAGTGCAGATAAGAATGCAAGAAAAATCTTCCTGACTTCACACATCACCTATGGTTTTACCAGATAATCCTGATGCGGAACTGGCTACGTGTGCCTTGCTTAAATGGATGAGGTGGAAAGCGAGCCACATGTTGCCAGGTTTGATGAACAATGTTCATAGGGGGTAAGGTGCAATGGTGACCGATACATACAGCTAAGAGGGGGGCATCTTTGCCTGTTTGTGATAACAGAGCCATAGAACGATACACATGGACTAGTGTCACCTGTATCTAGATCTGATGAACGAGGCCCGAAGAGGGCCATCTTTAATGAGGTTTGATGAACAAGGCACAGCACAGATCGAGTTTAGTGAGGTTGGAGCGCGATGGTGCTCTTTCATTTGTAGGGGTGCAACATATTCACAAGTAGACTGTACCTACATTTATTCCTTTGTCGTGTTAACATTTGGTTATTAGGATGTACTTGGAAATAACATGTGAAAGTGAAATGATAGAATCATTACGTGCCATGTAAAGAAATAAACGTGGCAAGTGTGTTTTGAATAATGTAAGCTTTAGCATTTGTTTGTAATCGATTAACGAAGTTGCTCATTTATACTGAAGTGCATAGATTTAAACGTGCACCAGAGTGAAGTTCTACGCGGATGTGGCAACTCGAATTTAAATGTGTAGAAGTCATAGGCTGCTTACAATGATTTGTGCCTTCAGTGTGTTCATGTAACATGATGGTTTAGGAATGCTTAAGTAAAATGTTCATTAATATGCATTTTCGTAGGGCCTAAGTGCTTCACTCTTATGTTGGCCAATTTCTGTAGGCCTGAAAAGTATTGTTCCTGACGGCTCTCGTAGAGGGGTAAAAAGCCGAATTTCATGTGCATGTTGAATTGTACTGTTCTCACGTTTCTGTTGCAGGTGGAGAGAGTCGTCTTTGTTAGTTAGAATAACGCCTTTTGTATTGGGAGTTAGGCTCAGGGAGGAGAAGATACTTTTATGCAAAGAATGCTGATAATTGGGAGATGGTGTTCTTTCTCACTGAAGGAGGCCTGGGAATCAAGGCCATCGAGCCAGGAGCTGGGAGTATCGAAACTAGATGGAAAATCACCTATGAGAAGTGCCCAGCAGGATGAGGTGATCCAGATGCAAGCAGTGGGCGTGTTTTGTGTTTTGCATTTTGAGCTAGGGTCAGTGCCTCGGGGTTGAGTCAGGAGAAGAGGTGAGGAGATCGATGGAGAAGGAAGGAGCATCTTAGAACAAGCTCTGTAGCTTTGGCTACTTGACCGATACAATGTGAGTGCACTTCTTAGGAAGTCTTCATGTGCTGACACCTTTTTCTGATCTTGCCTGGGGGAATGCTAAGTAGGGACGTCACGGTAGTAGTAGTGTAGGGCTAGACTAATGCTTTTCACTTACCAATCCCAAATGAAGACTGATCTTGACGTGGGACAATCATTGCCTGCATACTAGTTCTGGAATTTGTCATTCTTTTGATGCTACAGCGTTTCAATCTTGCCCGTAGGTTTGGATTTGTATTAGTCCAAATGCAATTCTACAACCTCTTCTTGAGGTGTCTGTATGTCCAGTTGTTTGGCTTTGTAATAAACCCACTAAATTGGAATTCGGAGTCTGTGATTCTTCAGAGTCATGGTTCTTTAAAGTAGTTAGCTTGCCTTAATGAGTTATTTCTCCCCTCTACACTTCTCAGCAGGTAGCAAAGATTCATTGACCAAGGGTTCCGGAGTAAATTGGTAGAGAGGAACCCGGCCCTATCAGTTGGTAGCAAGAGGACTGTTACCTCTGCAGTGAGGGGAGAACGTTAGGGGAAGCTTAGCCATAGAGTCCCAAAGAGCCCAAAGGATGAAAGCCCAGAGGATCGAGAGCGGAGGATGACGGACTTTGGCGGAGACCGACGGAGAGTGACCGTGCGGTGGGAGCAGCGGTTCACAGTGGAGTGAGTATGAATAGGGATGTGGGTGTTAGATTGCTGTGATGATTTGATTGTGTGATGCCTTGCGGAGTTGGGATGAGAGTCGAGTGATTGTGGTTTCGTGCCGAACGCGTGCGGTCCATGTGATTTGTTTTGGTTTTGATGTCGGGCTCGACGAGTAGCCTAAGATTCCGGGATAGATTTGTGGTGTAGAAGACACCAGTGCTGTAATTGTTTGACCAGTGTTTGTGGGAGTCATGAAGCGCTATCGACAACCCACTGGTGATAGGGAAACGTGTGTGAGAGAGCTACTGCACAAGGACGGACCACAGCGATTTGAGTGGCCAACGCAGGTCATGGGTCACTCTGTGTGAATGGGTTTGAGCGAGAGGATCCTATCGATTCCTTTATATGACTGGCCGTTCGTGGGCAGACGGTCTGAGGTGACTGTCCAGTCGTTTCACGGACAGACGGTTGCCAGAAGTGAGGCAGACAGTTACTTGTGAGACTGTCCGGTCGTTTCGCAGACAGGCAGTCGGATAGGTGTCTGTCCGGTCGTTTGGTGGACAGACAGTTACTTGTTTCCATGAATGAGGTGCATGAATGTGTAAGGAAGAGATTGTGAAGGAGGGTGAACTGCTGGTTGAGGAGGAAAAAGTGACATCAGAGTGTGCCGCTGTGATAGGTCGGTTGGTGTAATGCCGCGCTGGTATTGGTGGATTGTCATCAGGAAGTGGAAACCAAAACATCTTGGGGTAAAATAATTTGATTCAATCATGCGATGCTTTAGGGTGTTAAGAAATCTTTGTAGGGGAGATAGAGGAGTAGTAACTTTAGTGGGTGAGGAAGCACCACCCGAGGATACACCAGCACATTACATGGCCACGAACGTAGGACTTCATACCATAGTTTGGCTCCAAAATTGGCATAAGATTACCGAAAAGGAGGGAGATTTGGCTTTCCCACTTTATGGTTCATTTAGATTAGAGGTGTTGTATCAGCTAAGGGCAGTGATGGCCTCATTGCGACCTCCACCTAGACCCACACAGTTTGAGGCATTAGATGCATGGATGAGAGCAGCACAGGCAAAGAAGAGGGAGCGAAGTCAAGGAAGGATGAAAAAGGCGATGAATGAAATGAAATGAAAGATACTTTTATATAGCGCATGGCTACCCGGAGGCATCCCAGCGCTGACAGCGGAAGGATCAGCGTGGCAACCAGACTAAGGGAATAGCCAGGTCTTTAACAGTTTACGGAAGACAAGATGGTTGGGTTCTTTCCGCAAGTCAAGAGGAAGAGAGTTCCACAGTTTTGATGCGTTGTAGGAGAACATACAACCTCCACTTCTGGCTTTCCTAATCTTTGGAACAGTGGCTAGGTGTAAGTGGTCCGATCGAAGGCGTCTGTTGGCACGATAGGGACGAATAATGGAGTGATTAATGGCAGGACTTTTCCCGGCCAGTGACTTGTGTACTATGCACATCGCCTTGAATTCGATTCTCTCCTTGATCGGAAGCCAATGAAGGGATTTTAGGGCTGGTTTTGCTGATTGGAATTTTGGAATGTTCAAAAGAATTCTGGCTGCCCAATTCTGTGCCGTCTGAAGTTTGGACAATGTTGCACAAGGAGCACCTAAATAAAGGGCATTACCATAGTCAAGGCGCAACAGAATGAGCGCCTGAACCATCAGTTTCCTGGCCTGAAAAGGGAGGAGAGGGAAGACCTTCCGAAGCATCCTCAGGATACCATAGCAAGAGGCCCCCTCCACCTTACGTGCCTGAGCCTTAAAGGTCAAGTCCTGGTCTAGCCAAATACCTAGGCTCTTTATCTGGGGCTTGGGAGTAGGGACGGGACCCAATGTATTTGGCCATATAGGCATATCAAGATGTGCGTTAGGATGCACATTGGAAGAAGTGGAGGGTAGACACCATTGAGGGAGAGAGATTATTCCCACTATTAGTGAAAACAGGAGACGCTTAGAAAAGGAAGAAGAGGACGATAGGGACACAGATGACAGCTTGTTAGATAGGTTGCTAGCAGAGCGTCCGCCTCCATATAATCCAAGTTCAGAGGAGGGAAGGCGAGCTCTTATGGAGGGAATAGGAGAACCACAGATGAGCCCTAGTGCGAGAGTAGTGGGAAAGATTTCAACAGGAATGGAGGGAATAGGGATGCAAGCATCGAGGAGTGCAGCGATAAGTGGAGTTAACGTTGCTACGCGGTTACCGAAACCCCTTACGGTGCCTGTCACCATTGGTCCCATAGTGTCAGTGTACAATCCTGGTCAGGCAGAACACAGTAGTCAAACCCAGTCAGTAGTAAGAGAAGGTATCGGTTCTGGAGGAAATGCTGAGGTGAGCAAAGGTAGTCCTTTTTTGATACCTGTAGAGGCTAGTACTCCATTGCCAGCCACTGCAGACTCTTCTAGAGGGCACATTGAACCAAGAGCTGTAAGATCAGTGTCGTTGGCAGACTCACGTTCTGACTTGAGGATGTGGGAAGCCCCAGTTAGAGGTCCCATGGGGAGGATGACTGGAGGGGGAGTCGATCAAGGAGCTTCTGGGAGTCAAAATGTCCCACGGAATATAGCTGAAGGGAGTCACCGTGGAAATCAGAGAAGTGAAAGCAGAGAGCTGAGTAGTACATCAAGTCAGGGAATGATCAAAGCTGCTACAAGGGCCAAAGTGCTAGATGGGGTGAGGTTGAAAGCGGAAGCAGATGAGATGATAAGTGGAAATTTGCCTCTGGAAAGGATGGAACTTTATGAACGATGGGCCCGATTCACAAAAGTAATCTGAGACAAAATCCTAACTTTACGACTGTCGGTATTCACAAAGCACACTTAGGAGTAGTAAAGTTAGGATTTTGTCTCAGTTAAACTTAAGTTTTGGTCTTAAGTTTAACTTAAGACCAAAACTTAGGTTTAACTGAGAAAAAGTTTTGGTCTTAAGTTTAAGTTTTGGTCTTAAGTTTAACTTAAGACCAAAACTTAAGTTTAACGGAGGCAAAATCCTAACTTTACGACTTTCGGTATTCACAAAGGGCATTTAGGAGTAGTAAAGTTAGGATTTTGTCTCAGATTACTTTTGTGAATCGGGCCCAAGATGAGCTGTTGTTTGTGGCAAAGGATGTGACCCAAAAGGCAAGGAAAGCCCACGAGAAGCTGATAGAATAAGCACAGAGGTATGATGTGGATTTGTCCAAAACGAAAATGTTACAGGGAGGCCATAGGCTAAATTACAGCGATCAAGAATTGGAAGAGAAAAGAGTCATAGGATTGAAGATGCATATTCGAGAATTGATTGTGGGGATAGGCGCATGGAGCATGCTTGACAAGTTGGAGGAAAGGTGGTCCAAGAAAAAGAGTGTCAAAAAGGGCATAGGAGATAAGCCGCCTCCAGGAGGGGGGACAGCAGGAGTAGAGGCTTACCCGCTGCGAGAGGTACAGAGTAGAGGGTACGTGCATGTGCCTTGGAGCAGGGGTGATCTGGCAGCATTTACAAATGATTTTCCTCGGTTGAGGGAAAAGCCTGTTGAGTGGTACAAGCAAGTTGATCGCTTTGTCAAGATTTCAAAAGTATTGTGGATTGATCTGAATACTTTGTTTGACATTGTAGTACCAAGTGATTTGTGGTCGGCTTGTAAAATTGCTGTTGAATGGCCAACTTCAGAACCTGAGCAAGACCCCATAACGCATGGTCCTTCACCCATAGTTATGAAAAACTTTGAGCAGGTCATCACATGGTTTCAGTCCAAGATTTTGCCACAAGATATTGATTGGGTTAAAATAGATCGAACTACCCAAGAGCCCAAGGAATCAGTTCATGCTTATTACGATTGCAAGCCTTTAAGCAGTACAGTGGATTGGACACTCTAGATTCAAAGGACATGGGACAATTTGTTTCCAAATTCGTCTTAGGACTAAGGCCAGAGATTAGCTTTATGATCCAACTGCATTTGATCTGTTGGCAGAACAAATCTGTGGATGAAATTCTGGGATACGCCAGATATTGCAGTGATGAAGTAGACTCGAAGCATAGGAAGCTCAATGTAAGCTGATGCTAGTCCAGATGAGGAATGCGGAAAGGGTGGACCAAGCACAGCCGAATGGAGGAACGTTAGGACGAAGGCAGGGAAGCAATCATGGAGGAGCTCACAATGCATCAGGTCAGGGAAGGGGGAAACCCGTAGACCCCAAACCGGGGGTAGACTTTGGGACCCTAAAGAGAACCACTGCATGTCATTACTGTCACAAAATTGGGCATTGGAAGCGCGAGTGTAGGTCGAATCCATGTAATCAGATCAAGTATGCGGAAGTAGTGCAGGTGCCTGAGGGGGTAAATACGGTGGTAAGGCCCAGATCTGTACACGGAGGGGGTTTGAGTCCACAAGTGCAAGTTCCCCAACCTCCGAGAATCCCTCAAGGAAATCGGACGTACCAGCAGATGCCATTCATCGAGACATTCGATGAATTCGATTCAGACCTGTTCAATGACGGTGCCTGAGGGGGGAGGAAGTCTGTACAGTTGGAGCAGTCTTGGAGGCAGACCAGAGAGATGTTGACGGTCATCCCATTACCTTTCTGATTGATACTGGTGCTACCCGTTCAACTGTGAGATCTGCAGTAGTCCCAAACCTACCCCTCTACGGACAATCGATCCAAGTTGTAGGAGTTGTAAATAAGAGAATGACCAATCCATTGACAGATGAGATGCCTGTGAAAATAGGAACTTTCCATGATCTACACCAATTTGTGGTGTGCAGTTTGAGTCCAGTCTGCTTGTTGGGTCGAGATCTCTTGTGTAAGTTGAACTAATGATTAGTTGATGACTGATGATGATGACATTGCATTCAAACTGGCGAATCAGAATCTCTGCATAGAGATGTATCCCGTATTGACAGTTGAAGAACTACCACTCGACTTGAGGGACTCAGTCTCTCTGGATGTATGGGATTTCACGGGGGAGGAGATAGGAATGATCAAAGGGGTTGAGCCAGTTAAGAGTCAGATCAAGCCAAAACCTGTGTTCCCAAGAATGCCCCAGTACAATCTGACACCGGAAACGGTCCATGAATCAAGCCTGTAATTGAGTCCGTGATCGAACAGGGAATCCTGAAGGAGATAATGGGGAGCCCATGCAATTCCCCTATAATGGGACTGCAGAAGCCGAGTGGAAAGTTCAGAATTGTGCAAGGCCTGCGAAAGGTCACCACAATTGTAGTTCCATGTTGTCCTGTGGTACAGAATCCATCAGTGATCTTATTTCAAATTCCTTGCGAAGCTGAGTGGTTTACATTAATTGACTTGTGTCAGGCCTTCTTTTCGATACCCTTACACGAGGAAAGCCAATTTTTATTCGCTTTCCGTCTGGAAAATCGTGTGTTAACATGGTGACGTATCCCACAAGGGTATACAGAGAGTCCATTAATCTTTAATCAGATTCTGAAAAAGAACCTTGAGAGTCTGGTACTGCCACAGAATTCAGTCCTTGTGCAGTACATTGATGATCTTTTGATTGCGTCCGAAACAGAAGACGCTTGCAGGATAAATACTGTTGCCTTGTTAAATCACTTGGCAGAGAATGGACACAAGGTGTCCCTGAGCAAGCTACAGTACTGCTTGACTGAGGTTCAGTATCTGGGTCATCGCATTGAGAAAGGCAAGAAGAAGGTGTCACCAGACCGCATTGAGGCGATCATGATCATGACTGCGCCTACCACACAAAAGGAAGTCAGGATATTTTTGGGAATGGTTGGGTATTGCCGCCAGAGGATTCCCAACTTTTTGTTGAAGGCGAAACCTCTGCAGAGGTTAACACACAAGGATGTGAGTGATCCGGTACCATGGGATAACTACTGTTTGGTTGCCTTTCTGGAGCTGAGAGAAAGCTTGTGTCGTGCTCCGGCTCTAGGAATGCCTGATTACAACAAATCCTTCTCACTCTTTTGCTGTGAGCGGGAGGGTTGCGCAATATCAGTACTCACACAGACTCATGGAGGTGTCCGTAGACCAGTTGCCTACTTTTCAGCTACTTTAAACCTCGTAGCTTCAGCGTTGCCCGGATGTCTCAAGTCATTTGCTGCAACAGGTGTCAGCATTGAAAGGTGTGAAAGTATTGTGATGGGTCATCCTCTTACTGTTTATGTTCCACACTCAGTTGAGCACCTGATGACGAGAACCAAGACGCAACATTTGAGAAATAACAGACTCACAAGCTATGAGCAGGTCATACTTGCCTCAGAGAATGTGACTTTGAAAAGATTTTCTATATTGAATCCTGCTACTTTGATGCCTCTTCCAAATGTTGATGATGAAGATTGTGAGGACCATGACTGCCTCGATGTGACTGAACTTTGCACCAAACCGAGACCTGACATTGTCGATGAACTTCTGCCTGAATCTGATGAAATCTTTTTTGTGGATGGTTCATGCTTAAGGGACAACGTGGGTCATCTGAGAGCAGCGTTTGCTGTATGTACCATTTCTGGAGTTGTGGAAGCTGCTTGTTTACAGAGGGTATACTCCGCACAAGTGGTTGAAATCATTACCTTGACACGTGCCTGCTTGGTTGCTGATCAAATCTGAGTCACCATCTACATCGATAATCAGTACGAGTTCGGTGTGGTTCATCACTTCGGACAGCTATGGTCACAGAGGGGGTTCCTAACGTCATCAGGATCTCCCATCAGAAATGGGGAATATGTAAGGCAACTGTTGGAAGCTTTGCAGCGTCCAAAGGAAATAGCTGTGGTGAAGTGTGGTGCTCATGGGAAGGGAAATGATTTTGTTACTCTCGGCAACAGGTACGCCGATGAAGTCACACGCTTCTGTGCTGAACAAAGATGCATTTTTACTGGAGAGAGCACAGAAAGAACCGAGCTCAGCATGATGTTAGCCATAGCGGACACTTGTGATGAGATCAAGCTTCTGCAGGGAGAAGTGTCAGGACAGGAGGAAGCTGGTTGGATTAAAGCAGGCTGTGAGAAAAGAGATAATGGTATCTGGGTTTCAGCTGATGGTCGAGCAGTGTTACCAGATGATTTCCTGAGCCCTATGGTGAGGCAGATTCATGGAGCAGTCCACATTGGAAGGGATACCATGGTGCGAGTGTTCAGACAGACGTGGTTTAATCCATGGTTTCGTGCGTTTGCTGAAGCAGTGTGTCACAGATGTGTTACGTGTCAACAAATGAATGCTGGAAAGAAAACTGTGGTTGCATTGAGTCACATTGGGAGATCTGGAGGACCCTTCAATAGGATCCAGCTCGCTTTCATTGAAATGCCTAGGTGCAATGGATTGAGGTACATCCTGGTTGTGGTGTGTGTTTTCTCCCGGTGGGTGGAAGAATATCCGATGAGGAGATGTGATAGTCTCACAGTAGCAAAGTTGTTGCTTAGAGAGCTTATACCTCGGTTCGGGTTTCCAACTTCATTGGAGTCGGATAGAGGACCGCAGTTCCATAGCAAGATTATGAAGCTGCTTTGCGCTGCTTTACAAGTTCATCAGAGACTGCATTGTAGCTACAGACCCGAGGCATCTGGCATTGTGGAGCAGATTAGTGGAACTCTCAAGATGCGAATGGCAAAGGTGTGCTCGTCCATGTCTCGGAAATGGCCTGATGCATTGCCCCTGGTGTTGATGAGTATTTGTAGTATCCCCGATAGGAGGACAGGTCTCTCACCTCATGAGATCCTGATGGGGATGGCAATGCGTTTACCAGCAGTGCCGTCTACAGCCTTGATAAACATCACAGATGATTTGATCCTTGATTATTGCAAAGGACTGGCTGACGTGGTCTGTTCTGTGTCTCACCAGGTTGAAGCTGCGACTGCACCGACCTCGAAGGACCTGTGCCACGACTTGTGCCCGGGTGACTGGGTGCTCGTTCGCAAGCACGTGAGCTGCCTTCATGCTAGCTGGAGAGGTCCATATCAAGTGATTCTGGTGACAAATACAGCTGTGAAGTGCGGAGGCTTGCCGAACTGGATTCACACCTCCCATACCTGAAGAGTTTCAGGACCCTCGGAAGAAACAGCTCCTCTCTCAGAAGAAAATCCAGTTGTGGCTGCAAGGCCAAAGGAGAGGATGAGCCAAGCTGTGGGGATTGCTGACGAAGCTGGTTGACCACCAGAGCAGGCTGAGGGGGTCACGCTATATAAGGCCCAGGTATTGACTCTGAGGGAGACAGTAACGTTGTGAGTGATACGGAGTCAGACTCAGCTGGGGTAACTGGTGCGCAAAGTGGTCGGTGCAGAGAAGAAGAACAGAGCTTGCAAGTAAATCGCGGCCTGTGAGACAGAGGAGGCTAAACTTGAGACTGGCATCGGAAAGAGATCTTGCTCCTGTGTCTGAAACATCTGAATCAGAGCTGAGTGACACAGAACAAGCACAAGAGAGCCTGAGGAGGTCAAGAAGAGCAAGAGTGCCCTGCCAGAGGTACGCGGCCCCAGAGTGGACGTATTTGGTCACAGATGCCGGGAGCAGTGGGGACCGGGAGACTGAGGTCTTCACGAGTGATAAGCAGAATCCCAGAACTGAAAATTTATATTGAGCTAGCTGTCTCTGGACTGGAAATAGAGGGGGTGCTGACAGTGACTGTACCAAGACCTCCAATATTGAGCAGAGTGCAAGTTTTGATTCTGCGAGATGTGTCCTTTCCAACTTTTGGATATCAGCCACCAGCACAGGAGATTGCAGCTGTTCGTCTTGAGATCCTACAATGTGTTATTATTGAAATTGGTTCTGAGTTTATAAGAGACTGTTGATTAAGCTGTGAACTGTAAATAAAAGCTTGTTTTAAAGAAGATAACCTAGGCCAGAGTAGAAGAAGAACAAATTTAGGGATTTTCCGTAGAAGAAGAAAGAGGGCTAAGGAAGTCTTTTTGAACTGTGTAGATAAAGGTGCAATGAACTGTGAATTAATTTAATTTCCAGGACTTCAATGGACTGTTTGTGAACTGGTTGGACAGCAATTTGAGCTGGAGAAAGAGGCTTTGTGTTGGTCCTCTTGCTGTGTTAAAACCGACCATTTAAAAATGGAGTCTGGAAATTCGAACCGTAGGTCTAAGTGTGTGATAGGTACACTCATAGTAGGAGTGATAATAGTGATAGCGGTAGTTATTATTGTGTCTGTAAAAATTTCACATGATGCAGAAGTTGAAGGCGTGGGAGTGCAAGGGACAACCACACCTGTTGCTTCTAGCACAAAAGAGGGTATTGTAGGAGCTCAAAAGGCTATGCTAGATCAGACTAGTCGTATGTTACACGTAGATGTGTCCAAAGTTGATTACATGCTAAACGCTTATGCAAAGCTGCTATACAAGTATGTGTGCACGATGGATGTGAGAGATTGCTATGTGTGTATGCAGTTGCCTGCATATGTGGAGGAGGGTATTCGCTATCACCATCTTCCTTTGACGTATGGTATTACCTGTAGTTTGTTGCTTAGTATGTTTTATGGTAAGGGTCATTATGAATACTATTTCTCCAATTATGGCGTAGTGCTTTCAGAGGTTTCAGCCTACAAGCACTTGAATAAGTGCAATTACTACAAGCAAGAAGATAGATTGGGAAAGTATTTCATACCTACTGTTACATTGGATACAGCTTATGCACATCGCCATAATTTGACATGCATACTAACAGATATAGAGAAGCAGTTTTTAGATCAAGTGGAAGATAGACATAGGCAATTATCAGTAAAACTTAACAGTAGAGGAGGAAAATTTGAATGGACCAAGGAAGAACTAGCACATAAGGCGAGGGGAAGTTATGGTCCAATAGCTTTAGATTTTGAATAGTGAGGAAAGCTTTGTATCAGACAGGTACAGACGTACTATGATAATTTCTTTGTGGGACAGAGCGTGTGTGATCACATTTTCACAATTGAAGCCACTGCGAAGAAGTTCTTGCAAGATGGGGTGCAAGTGGTGCCAAATGGGTATTTTGTGTGTGGGAAAAATGCCTATGTGAGATTGCGACTGAATTGGTATGGTATGTGTTACATGGCTGTTGTGTTTCCCAGGATATATCATGTGGAGGATTTGGGACCCTTGGAAGGTGGATTACATCGTAGAGAGAAGCGAGGTGCGAGTGCAGGGGAAATTGTTGGAGATGTATTTGGAGCAATGACACCAAGCCTGGGAGTGGTTCTGAATGATATAAATATTAGAAGGTTGTCAACTATTGTGGATAAGTTGTCAGCGAATACGGCTCAATCTTTGTTGCTTGTAGATGGAAAGATGGTGTCGATAAGAGCTATGGTGATGCAGAACCGTCTTGCCTCAGATGTTTTGTTGGCAAAGGAGGGCAGAGTCTGTAAAATGTTGAGGGTTCAACAGTGCTGTACTTATCTACCGGACAACAGCAAAGATCTGAAGAAGTATATAAGTAACATCACTGAGATCCACCATGAGGAGCATGATTTGGCCACAGAGGGTGTTTGGAACAAGGTTGGGAAAGGGTTTCGAAAGATTGGAAGTTGGTTTGCCAACCTTGGTAAGGGAATCCTTGGTTATATCTTGAAGCCCATCATCATAGTGGTGGTTTGTGTGATCATTTTGTTGGGATTAGTAAAAGCTTGCAAGTGGCACAAGGCAGGACAGGCTGAGAGATCTCTTAGGGAGCCTGAGAGGAGGATGGAGAGACTACAGGACAGTCACTATGAGAATCTCAAGGGCTTGGAAAAGTTCCGACAGGGAAGACTGGCTACGACTTCTGTTTAAGTCGGTTCTTTCTACAGGGAGTTGTGATTGATTGTGATGACACCTGTCATCAGAGGGGGGGACTGATGGAGCTCGATGGTGCTCTTTCATTTGTAGGGGTGGAACATATTCACGAGTAGTCTGCACCTACATTTATTCCTTTGTCGTGTTAACATTTGGTTATTAGGATGTACTTGGAAATAACATGTGAAAGTGAAATGATAGAATCATTACGTACCATGTAAAGAAATAAACGTGGCAATTGTGTTTTGAATAATGTAACCTTTAGCATTTGTTTGTTATCGATTAACGAAGTTGCTCATTTATACTGATGAGCATAGATTTAAACGTGCACCAGAGTGAAGTTCTACGCGGATGTGGCAACTCGAATTTAAATGTGTAGAAGTCATAGGCTGCTTACAATGATTTGTGCCTTCAATGTGTTCATGTAACATGATGGTTTAGGAATGCTTAAGTAAAGTGTTCATTAATATGCATTTTCGTAGGGCCTATGTGCTTCACTCTTATGTTGGCCAATTTCTGTAGGCCTGAAATGTATTCTCCCTGACGGCTCTCAAAGAGGGGTAAAAAGCTGAATTTCATCTGAATGTTGAATTGTACTGTTCTCACGTTTCTGTTGCAGGTGGAGAGAGTCGTCTTTGTTAGTTAGAATAACGCCTTTTGTTTAAGGAGCTGTCTTTGTTAGTTAGAATAGCGCCTTTTGTTTTAGGAGTTAGGCTCAGGGAGGAGAAGATACTTTTATGCAAAGAATGTTGATAATTGGGAGACGGTGTTCTTTCTCACTGAAGGAGGCCTGGGAATCAAGGTCATCGAGCCAGGAGCTGGGAGTATCGAAACTAGATGGAAAATCACCTATGAGAAGTGCCCAGCAGGATGAGGTGATCCAGATGCAAGCAGTGGGCATGTTTTTTGTTTTGCATTTTGAACTAGGAGTTGAGACAGGAGAAGAGGCGAGGAGATCGATGGAGAAGAAGGGGCATCTTAGAACGAGCTCTGTAGCTTTGGCTACTTGACCAACACACATGAGTGCACTTCTTAGGAAGTCTTCACGTGCTGACACCTTTTTCTGATCTTGCCTGGGGAATGCTTAATAGGGATGTCACGGTAGTAGGGATAGACTAATGCTTTTCACTTACCAATACCAAATGAAGACTGATCTTGACGTGGTGCAATCATTGCCTGCGATCTTGGTCTGAAATTTGTCATTCTTTTCATGCTACAGCGTTTCAATCTTGCCTGTAGATTTGGATTTGCATAAGTTCCAATGTACTTCCACAACCTCGTCTTGAGGTGACTGTATGTCCAGTTGTTTTTGGCTTTGTAATAAACTCACTAACTTGGAATTCGGAGTCTGTGATTCTTCAGAGTCATGGTTCTTTAAAGTAGTTAGCTTGCCTTAATGAGTTATTTCTCCCCTCTACACTTCTCAGCAGGTAACAAAGATTCATTGACCAAGGGTTCCGGAGTAAATTGGTAGAGAGGAACCCGGCCCTATCAGATTAATAAAACTAGATTAGGACACATGACTAAATTTGAGTTTCAAGGCTCTGGAAGGGCCAGGTGTGCCTAGATCTGGTCACTGAAGCTTGAATCAGAACATGTGCAGCGACTGTGTTTATTGGCGTTGTCTCAGATTGTGCTACATATGTCAGGGTTGATGATTCATGCTCGGAGCTGGCCACGTGGGGCTCGGATTGAGAGTCGAGTTCAGGTAGGCCCAGGCAGGGCTTAGTTTTACTAATGAGTCTCAGGCCATGTGTAGATCAGGTTCATGAGAGAGGCTGAGATGAGGCTACCTGTGGCTGGAGTTGATCCATATGTTCTAGTACATCCCGCCTGTTGCTGGTTTGAGGGACGAGGCTCACTCTGTGCCAAGTGTGGCTCAGTTTTATGAGGGAGCTCAGTTTTATGAGGGATGTCCTTTACTAGCCACCTGTTGATGAACGGGCTTAAATGGGTCATCTGTGGCTGAGTTTGATGACCGGACTGCCAAGTTCGCCAGGTGTGGTCGGGTTTGAAGCATACGGCTCAGTGTTGGCAAAGCGCAGCACTGTTAGAAGGGCAGCCAGGTCTGAAGGCACGCCACGTGTGTGTCAGGTTTATGACTGAAGCTCAGAGGCAGCCCGGAGCTGAGGACACACGACCAGGCCTCACAGTGGGACAAGCATGACCGGATATGATGAACAAAGTTCGGAGAGGACACACGAGCAGGCCTCACAGTGAGACACGCATGACCGGATATGATGAACAAAGTTCGGAGAGGACACACGAGCAGGCCTCACAGTGAGACACGCATGACCGGATATGATGAACAAGGTTCGGAGTGGACACAGTTTGACGAACGATCCTCAGAGCATAAACCTTTTGGTGGGTTTGATGAATCCCAACTAAAGCAGGTCACATGTGGCGTAGTTTGATGAACAAGCACCCGTGAGTAGGTCTGAGCAAGAATGCTCAGTGGAGAGTCTACCCAGGTCTAACAGGATTACTTTAGAGGCCATCCCAGAGTCATTGGATGATCATCCAACTACCTTACAAGTCATTTTCACATCATCAGACATCATCAAGCTCTTGAAGTCATCAGCAGAGTTTAGAAACTTGAGCCTGATGATTCGAGGATGACTTGAGAATGAGTATCTGATGACTTCAGAAGATGTAATTGCTTCTGATGATCTGAGAATGACTTGGAAATGAGTATCTGATGACTTTACAAGATGTCATTGATCCTGGTGATCTCAGGATGAGTATTTGATTACTTGACAAGAGGACATTGTTCCTGATGATCTAAGGATGAATAGAAATTGGGTTTCTGATTATTACAAAGGCACTAACCATATGGAATAATTCCTTGTGATTCAAGGATGATTTGCTGAACACTTGACGAGCCTATTCACCATTTGCGCTCCATTTTTTGTTTAACATGTTGACTAGTTGGATGATTTTGCAATTATTTGCTGATTGCTGCACAATGAACTCCATTTAGATATTACATGATTTTTTTTAATTATCTGCAAAATATGCATAAAGTCTGCTTAAGAATACTGTGTGGAGTCAGTCACTGGTTAATAAGGACTGGGGAAATTTACATTGTGCCAGCATGATTCTCGTAATGCTGGGAATATTCCCAAAATGATGCTATTTTGCCAGTGCGTGTAATTAGTCGCCATTCATGGTAAAAGTTACAGCGAACCGTGCCATTTGCGGTTAACATTTACTGCTAACGCACAGGACTAACAATAATGTGAGCACCTGTTGTTCAATGTGCTTTTGTTTAAATGTGTCCTTGAGCCAAAATACCGAAAACTGACGCAGGGGCGCATTTTGCGCTAAAATATAGCATGAAACAACAGATGTCCACTTCATGTAATTTTGCTGAAATTTCATGTAATTACGTGAAAACAATTTACGGAAATTTCGCACACCCCTAGATACTATTTTTTGGTCTTTCTTTACTTTTAAACCATTTGGACTGATATTAATGGGTAAAAGCAAGCATTGAGTGTTAAAAAGATCAATGCATGATACGGATAATAATAAAATTCGGACATTGTGGACAGAGCTACTAAAATTAGGTGGCAAAGAACTATGCAACTATGCAATTAGGGGGTGGGTTTACTAAATTAGGTGTGAGGGTGTGCACATTTTAAAAGAAAAAAAGGCAAACTAGACAACACTGTGTTATCAAATCTACTTGACACTTTAATTTGGTATATGTAAAGTTACACATTTAGGTGAATCGCAACTGTGCAACATTTGTATGTGCTCTGATGCATAAAGGAAGTGGACAAAGAAATTTAGAAAACATACACATACTCTGGGTGAGTATCAGCAAAGGCACAATGTGAAGAATTCATTACTAGACATATTAAACGCTAATTATGCAAATTTCAGATATGGTTTTAGTCTCTTCCAGATGCGCCCAAGTGGCAAAAGGGGTAAGTAATTGTGCATGGTAGTGCACCAATTAAATATAGATAGGTAAGCCAGGAAATGCATAGAGCTGAACCAGAGCCTAGTCAGGGGGCCTGGCTTGGCTCTAAGAAACAAAGCACTAGCCAAGCTCGCAAAGATCTAACATGTAAATACTACAGCAAACGTCCAAAATACACAAGGCAGAGTCTCTGTAATTAAAATGGATTATTTCTTGAATGCTTATATTTCACTTTGGAATATTAAGTTATATCACTGCAGTGACAATTGTTAAATGAATTTTGTTTTCAACATGAGCTGTTCCACAAGTACAATACCCTGACCGCACTGGTATGAGTAAATCAAGAGATATTATTTTGTCATGAGCACAGTATACACGTCCAGTAATGTTTTTGTATATGGAGCGACGCTGTTGCCTATTAAATCATACTTATGTGTGTGTGTGTTTTATTTTTGTATTACTGAAGTGAATTTATTCAGGGGTGGTCTCAGATTTGGTTTCCAATTAAAAAGAGGCACAGTGGAGTAAAGTGAATTGAATAGGATCACACAATTTGGCTAAATGGGAAAACTTAGTCAAGTAGGTAGTATCAGGTGACCAAGCATATGTGCATCTTAATTTGTGTGCCTAACAATGTACATTATTTTATATCATTTATATTTATATCACTTTTTGGGGCAAAAGCGCTAAATAAAATTACAGCTGCACCCTGCGCTGCACTGAGAGCGCTGTAGCAGAGTCAGGATTTCTCTTTGCGGCAACATTCAGATGCTGACACGGCCTCCCTCCCAGAAGCTCCATTTCCCACTTCCAAAGCATGAACCCCTGAGCGGATAATAACGAGGGACTTCCTAGAGACTCTCGTTGGTGAAGGGCGCCAGCAAAGAGTATCGCACCACCAACACAAAAGCCGAACCTGAATCCCGGCGTCAGCTCAACAAGTTGTCATTCTGAGCAAATCATTTAACATCTCCGTGCCTAGAGAAAAGATCCGATTTTGAGTAATTAATTCTGGTGCTCAAGTAAAGCAAGTTTTTGCTACATAGAACGTGCAGAAAACAAAACTTGCACATACTTGAAAAACTATCAACATCATGTTTTGGCATAAGATTAACATTTATTTAGCAACTCAGCAATTATGTTATTTCCATCTGAGCTTTTCCGGCGCTGTTTTTCATGGTTTTGTATTGGTTACGTCGTGCTACACTTGAAACTACATGTCCCATAATGCAATACGGAGAAGAAATGGGACCTGTGAAGCTTGTTTGGTGCCCGAAATGCAGCTCAAACAAGCACCTCAAACACAGCCAAATCCATGATATTGCACCGTTTCAGCTATGGATTTCCGCATCCTTTCACATGCACTCATTCCAGGAGCAATTGGACTGGCAGATTTCTTACTGACGCACTTCCGGTCACGCCGGAAGTTCTGCAGTAGGAAAGCCATGTTTGGCGAGCGTTGTGATGGCGAGGGCAAGTGAGAGCCGTCGAGATCTTTGGTGGTTGATAGATGGCGATTGCTTTGTGGTTTCAGAGACCTGGTTATCCGGACTGCTGCGGGAAGATTTTGGAAACAAAATAATTGGAGATTCTTTATACTAGCAGGAAGTATCAGGTAATGATTGCAAAGCACGGTTCTGAGATTGTCTGGTTTTTTTTGGAGGGAGGGGGCAGTTTTATTTAGCGCGAACTCGACCGGAAGGTATCAGATCACTTTACAGGAGCACCAGTCGCGTTACAGGGGTATATCTTCATTTTTTGTGTGTATGCAAGGGGAAATAAAGCGATTTGCCCAGAATCCCACAATGTTGAGCCGGCGTGATTCGAACCCGACTCCCCAGCTCGAAAGTCGGCAGCTCTGGCCCTTAGGCCACATCCTCTCAAGGTTGGGGTGTATTAGTACGTGTCCAAGACACGATTTTTATAGCGCAAAATGTATTTTGTTATTTAAAAAGGCATGCCTTCTTTGAGGACTTACTAGCCCAGTAGTACCTTCAGCACGAGCTGGCGTAAGTTATCTGCACGTTTGTGCAGGCAAGAGCTGTTTCCGCTTTTCCAATTTTATTGGATTCAGAGATAGGGATGATCTTCATTAGGTCAACTACAGCGAGCGTGATATAGATAAAAGCAATCGTTCTCTTTAGGTTTTACAAGGGGAGGGGGCGGATTCGAGCACATGCAAATTGTAACAGAAAGCTTTGTTTCGAGCAGTGACTTCTTAGACAAGAAGAGATATGTGGTTCTGCTGATATTTGGGCAAATTAACATTTGCTAGAAGCGTAAGGGTTGAAGAGCAAAGCAAAAGCGGTCACAGCATGCTCAGGCTGTCTTTAACACTCACAGGCCCCTTTTAAGTTTTACATGTTGTGGCTTTCATTAAATACTTTCAAGTAACACCTTTCTTTTTCTGACCACTCTTGGCAGCTGGTGGCATGCTGTGCTAGTATGCACTGAACTAGGCTCTTATTTTCCGCAGTCATTTTCACATGAAAGGGCTGGCTTAGTGCTGAGGAACCAGGCGCCCCCGCCTCGCCCCCTTGAAAATGTTGAGGCCTTATTTTGTGACCAAAACCTGGGCCGACCTGATCTCCTATCCCTCGTAGGAGCCTAGATTTGGGTCTGAAGAGCTGCCACTTCTTTGGGAGTGCCAGATCACCACAGGCTTCTGGAAGGAGACTGTTTATCCTTCTCCATTCGTTGCCAAGTGCCAGAGCAGGCCATGTGTCTGAGTCCTATTGTGCCTGTCACCCATCTGCCCATTCATTGTACCTGAGCCTGCCTGAAATGTCCATTTCCATACTTCCTGTAACCTTTCAGGTAATGCTTTATCTCGACCACTGTCATAATGTTCATATTTTAATAATTTCAGCTACATTAGTGGGTCTTTGCCCTGCCTACAAGTACATTTCATGTACTAAAGCGTGTGTGTATTGTCTCACCTGTCCTACCTATGTTCCTACCGTTTACAGCTCAGTCTGCAGCCGCCATCATTCTCCACTTTTCTACATTTTCACTGTGATCAGATTATCCATACAGCCACTGGCATATGCCAACACAACTACCACCATACGTCAAACGAACCCACTTCTGTAAGGTTCACCCACTGTCATGTCCACTCTCCCGCTGTCCTTCTCCAACACATCCACCATTATAGGTATGCACAACCAACATCATGTGACAACTTATCCACCATCAGACCACCACACAGGCAGCAGTCTGTCAAAACATAAAACTTCATAGGGCCACATACTCGTCCTCATACATACATGCAACCACCGTCCTACGCCAGCAAACCTATCACATGTCCACGCACCACCATATGCTGAACACACCTTCCATCCTATGGCCACACAACTCATATCATACACCAATACAGCCACCATCCTACGTCAGTATGAGAAGCATTATATATTAATTTGTCCACCATCATACATCCACACAGCTTATTTAATAAAAATCACATGACCCTATGCACACTCAACCACTGGTGTATGCCAAAACACACCAACATCACAAGTGCGCACAACTGCCATTATGAATCCGAACTACTGCTGTCACACTTCCACCATTGTGTCCAGCCAATCCCAGTCATTCGCCAATAAAACCAAGATACTCCACACTCTCACTGGGATACATTGACATAAATTTAGTCTTGCACCAGCACATCCACCATCATACATCAACAAAAATACACTGTGCAACCCTTTATCAATCTCATATGTCCACACAATCAACATTATACAACAACCATCATCATACAAGCAACACCAGATGTCCACACAATTAACCTCATGTTAGCATGTTCGCTATAGTACGTCCACAGAACCACCATCATAAGCTAACATGGAGAGAAAATAAAATTCTGTAGGAAAGCTAAAGTTAAAGGGGAGTTAAAATTCTCTAATATGTTAACCGGTGCTTCAAAATTGAAAAGCTATGGCAATCTTGAGTTAAGGTGCTTCTTTCATCTCATGTTACACCTCTTTATTAGGTAACATCTTCTGCCAACAAACTCACCTTCTCCCGTATTACAACCCACCCAACATAACTTATAACTGCACACCAAGTGTTACGTCTGCAGAACAAGTATGCCCCCATATGTTGGTACACCCAGAATTGTCTACATCGGCAACAACATGCACACCATTATATATATCTGCACAGCTACCATTCTATATCCACACACGCTCCCCTTGGTCAACCACACAATCCAGTATGGCTGTGCGCTGTGTGGGGTTGGCTGCCTGTCCGGGGCTGCCTCCATGTGGGTTGGAGGGCTGGCTTTACATATGGTAGTAAAATATTACTGTTTAAAAAAAAACTAGTAATTCACAGGAAAAAAAACAAAAGCTAAAGTAACGTTATAGTAAGGTGAAATGTTCCATAACAAAGTAGTTTTAAACACCAGAAAACAGAAATAAACCTGATATAGTTATCTCAAGTAACTATAACTTGTGCCCTTGCCATGCACTGCTAACTACCCCACATATTACAACACTCGTGACATCTTCTATACCATCATTGATAAGATCCCTGCAACATTTACAATTAAATTATTGATGAAAAACCTGTGCATGGCAAGGGAGTGAGTTATAGTTACTTGAGAACTATAACTGGTGAATTTCTGTGGTTTTTAGAGTTTAAACATAATGTTACTGAACATTTCACCTAACTATAAGGTTACTTTAACCTTTTGCTTTTTCAGTGAATATATAAAAATCAATCAGGTTTTGGTTGTTTTTATTTCTATTGCACATTACAGGCAATATATCGTAGGGTACCGTAAAATATGCAGACATTTTTACAGTTGCCTGTGAAAAACGGATTCCATCATTGTAACGACAGCCCCCAAACCACTCTGCTACAAGGTTATCTAAATTCTGCAGCAAAAAATGCATATTATATGGCTAATTATCTACCAGTATTTTGATCTATTAGAGCTAGAAACAACATTTTCGGGTGAAATAAAGTAAATTAAATGGCAAATGCAGTAAATCTATAACTATGCCATAAGCGCTGCAGGCACAGACTAACATAAATCTACTGACCCTCGCCATTTCTATTTTTGTAAACAACAAATTGTTTATTAAAGATGAAACCTAAATATTCTAATCCCAACCAGTTCTCACTTTTAGGTGCACTGTGAAGCAAACTGTTATTTCAAGTAAGTACCAGACACCCCCGCCCCCAGGATTTTGTGGCTCTGAGTGGCAAATTTTGTGGCAAAAAAGCAATTTTGCAGCCCAAAATCTCATAATGCGCCGTATTTTTGCGGTGGGCAGAGAATGTGCTAGCTACAAAAATACCGAAATCTTGTGCTCTGTCACTGTATTTGCATAAAAAATAAAATAACTCGACATCTTAGCCTCCAGATTGACCTGTAGTTGTGCGCAATGCAAAGGGAAAAAACAATTGCTTTTCTGAGGAAAGAAATAACTGGCCTGTAAGAAGATGATTCTCCCACAGTCTGCATTTGTGGGGCTACGGAACCGTGCATAACAGAGAAAAAGTGGGTTATTTCTGGCAGAACACTAGTCTTAATGATGACCGGCTAAAGGGTGATTTCATGTAGTCAACACCATGTTCTTTAGCCGTCGTTCTGTAGGAGGGCATTGGATGTTAAGTGCACCTTTTTATATGATTTTTATACGCATTGTTTTACTCTTTTAGTCTCTTAGGCACTGAAGCCCCTCTGCTGCATTATCTAGCTGGCACAACATGCACTTTGGTCTGGACAAGGAAGAGTGGACATTAACTTCTGGGTTTCGTTCTGTGACAAGAAGTAGGCGTTACATATCTCGAAACACTGTTCCTGCAACATTACTGAAATGTTTAGCATTGCACGGTTTGATATCAGCGTATTTACTCTCTTCACCCATCAAGCATATTTGATGCTTGCATCGTGTTATATTCAAATTGATGGCCTTTTAGGTACTTACGTAACTGAGACCGAAAGGTCCTTTCGGTACCAGTTATGTCGACACTTGAATGTAATTATCACGTCACTCACTCTGGTATGCTTTTTCATGGCCAGTGGCAGCACCTTTTAACGCGCTCTCCTAGGGCTATTGGAACAGTGTGAGACCACTTGTTGGCATAGCTTAACCATGGGCTTTCGCAGTTCCCCAAGAAGCAAATTATAAACCAGTAGTGCTAGAGAAAATGTTCTAAGATTTAAAAATTGAGGATGTGAGGTATCACATATTCTGTATTGCATTAATTATTTAATGGCTTCAATATACATTTTTGTTGCTGAACTGTTCTTTCTCATCATTGATAACTTGTGAGGGGAATGTTTTGAAACTGAAAACTATGAAGGTGGCAGGAAACTACTAGAGAGAAGCATTAGTTATTTCTCAGTTCTCTCCCCATCCTTTTATAACTCACCTCCCTCTTGCCCCTTTTTCAGCTCTCATTCGACTAAGAGAGTATGAAATTCGTATAATTTTCTTTTAAGTAATTACGTGAAATTTCAAGAACATTATGTGAAATGCAAACCTGTCATTTATTTTTTGACACAAGTGAAATTTGAAAAATTGCACATGATTTAAATTTCACCCAGGCCTGTTTTTGACCCTCCACCCTCTCGAATGCAAATGTAATGGACAATTTCAATTGGAAATGTGTTGTCTTTAACGGCAGTGTGCTATCACACCATACATACTCCACTCTATGCTACTCCACTTTATACTACTCCTCTATACACCACTTCACTATGCTCCACTCTATGCCATGCCACTCCATGAAACTCTATTGTAAGACACTTTACAACACGGCTCTCCACTCCACTGTACTCCACTCTGCTACCCCACTCCACTATATCCAACTCCACTTCACTAAAATCTACCCCACTCCAATCTACCATACTCTAATCCACTCAATCTACTCCACTCCAATGTATCCCACTCCAACCTAAACTACCTCAGTCTACTCCACTCTACCCAAATCTCCCCACTCCCCTCCTCTAATCCACCCAATCTACCACACTCCACTCTACTTTACTTCAATCCATTCCATCTACCCCTCTCCAATCTTCTCTACCACACTCCAATCAAACCAGCTCCTCCCCAATCTACCCCACTACAACAGTCTGACTTCAATCTAATCCACCCTACCCCACTACACTCCTGTCTACCCCACTCCAATCTTTCCCAGTCTACCCACTCTACCACAATCTACCTCACCCTACTCCAACCTACCCCACTCCATTCCAATCTACCCATCTCGAATCCACCCAATCTACCCCACTCTATCTGCCTTACTCCGCCCCACCCTATTCCACTCCACCCCAATCTACCCAATTCCAGTATACCCCAATATACCTCACTCAACTCTACCCTGATTTACCGCACTCCTATCTACCCCAGTTCACCCACATCTACTCCACTACAATCTACCATGCTCTAATCCACCCAATCTACTGCACTTCAATGTACCCCACTCCACCCTAATCTACCTCCACTCTCCTCCACTCTCCTCCACTCTACCATACTCCACTCTACCCCAATCCCCCACACTCCACTCTATCCTACTCCAATCCACCCAGCCTACCTCACTTCACTCTAGCCCACCCCACCCTTCCCAAATATACTCCACTCTACCTCAATCTGCCCCACTCCACTTCAATCTATCCCACTCCAATATACCCCCTTCAATCTAGCCTAATCTACTCCACTCCTCTTTACTCCACCCTACCCTACCCCATTCCACTCCATCTCCTCTACCCTAGTCTATCCCGCTTCACTCTACCCCTCTCCACTCCAATCTACCCTACTCTAATCCACCCAATTTACATCACTCCAAGTACCCCACTCTTACCTAATGTTCCCCATTCCATTTTACCCCAATATACCGCACTCCACTCTATCCACTCCGATCTACCCCAATCCTCCCAGATCTACCTCACTCCACTGTACACCACTCTACTCAAATCTAGCCCACTAAATGTACCCCACTGTTCACCCAAGGTAGCCCACTCAACACCACTACATCCTACCCCACTCCAGTCTACATCACTCTACCTCAATATACCCCACTACAATCTACCCCACTCCATGTTACCCCAATCTACCCTTTCCTACTCTAAACCAATCTGCTCCAATCTGTTACCTCAATCTACTCCACTCCAAGTATCCCACTCCACTCCAATCTACCCTACTCCACTCCAACCTACTCTACTCCATTGCAATCTACCCTACTGTAATCCACCCAATCTACCCACTTCACTTCAGTCTGCCCCACCTCACCCAAATCTATCCCACTCCAATCTACCCCACTCCACCCCAATGTAACCCGTTCCACCTTTTCCTCCATCTAGCCCACTCTACACCACTACTGTCTACCCCACTCCATTCTAATTCACGCTACCAGACTACAATCTAATCCACTGTATCCCACTCCACTCTAAACCAATCTACCCTACTCTAAGCTACCCCAATCCACTCCACGCTACTCTAAATCAACCTACTCCATTCCACTCTACCCCACCCTAATAGCGTTTAGCCATGCTGAACAGCAGCCACACTGGTGTACATTTATATAGCGCTTACTACCCCTGACGAGACGTCAAAGTGCTTTTTCGGAACCCATAAAGGATTAGTGGTGAATTGGTATAGTGAAATATGAAAGCGCAGGAAGCGGCAGCCCCTGTGCTGATCTTGGATGCCATCATCTAGGGCCGCAAGATGGAGGGCCTCACTCGACCTGCTTGATAAAAAACACAGAGGGGAGCGAACCTAACCCTGCCAGTTGCAGAGTCTTGCCCCCGACCATTATTTTCTAGGTACACTGTACTGATGTCCCAAAGAAACACAAAGCAGCTCACTCGCACCATCGCTGGGGCCTGGAACTAATAAAGCTGCAGATTGCTGGTGCCCTTTACTTCCCGGCTGCTATGCCTCAAACCGAGGATGAGCGCTCTGAATCTCCTAAAGGGCCCAATACTATAGATTGTGCAGTGGTTGGTGCGACCCTGGTGTCTGCTCCCTGCTTGTCCTTCCCTGGGGAAAGATGGAGTGCCCACGCTCACTTCCATCCACTTCCATCCACTTCCCTGCATTAACCGTCCTTGGTACCGAATGTTTTTTGTGAGGGGCACATGCCACAGCGGCGTAATGGAAAATGCCACCCCACACACAGCCAAACATGTATTAAGGAGCCCCTCATTAATGCCCCATGAAAGGATTGTAGTGGGCATCCTCCTTTCACACCCACTACTCTGGCGTGGGCGCAGGGATAGCCGAACCGATCTACATAACAGAGCGAGACAGCTGAGAGAATTAATGCACACGCTACACGAACTGGCCTGTAAGGAATATGACTAATTACATCGCATAGCAATACCACGTATGTCATTTACGACATACCATTACAACGCAAAATTTTACCACGACTATGCCTTTACCACGCATGCCATTACAACGCAAAGGCATGCGTGGTAAAGGTATACTCATGGTAAACGTTTGCAAGGTAAGTGACTCTACACTACCCTACCCTAAACCCTAATGTAGTACCCCTGCACAACCCTCCCCCGACCCCCAGTCTTCTCCCTACAATAACACTACACTACCCTGCTCGACCCCCCAACACTACCCTTAAACCAAAAACCCTACACTACACAAACACCACAACACTACCCTAAAACACTACCCCCAGCATGACCCTCCCCTTCCCCAGTCCGGTCCCTACACTCAAACACTACCCTGCACGACCCCCACGACAATACCCTAAAACCTAAAACACTACCCTACACTACACAAACAGCAAAACACTACTCCCAGCACGACCCTCCCCCTTCCCCCAGTCCGGTCCCTACACTCAAACACTACTCTGCACGACCCCCGACACTACCCTAAAACCTAAAACACTACACAAACACCACAACACTATCCTAAAACACTACCCCCAGCACGGCCCTCCCCCAGTCTGTTCCCTACACTCAAACAGTACTCTGCACGACCCCCCGACACTAACCTAAAACACTACCCTACACTATACAAACACCACAACACTACCCTAAAACACTACCCCCAGCACGGCCCTCCCCTCCCCCAGGCCGTTCCCTACACTCAAACAGTACTCTGCACGACCCCCCAACACTACCCTAAAACACTACCCTAACACCACAACACTACCCTAAACCCTAAAACACTACCCCCAGCACGACCCTCCCCCTTACCTCTCTCTCCTCGTGGTTCCTCTCTCCTGGTTCCTGCGTTTGCGGGGCGGTGCACGTCGTTGTGAGGAAACGGAAGAGCCTCAGTTTCCTCACAACGATTTGGATAGCCATTACATCGCATGCGTTGTAAAAGCGCATGCGATGTAATGGTATGCGTAGTAATGGTCTGCGTTGTTACATCGCATGCGTTGTAACGCATGCGATGTAATGACTTGCGGGGTAACAGCCGTGTTGTAATGGCTATTTACTGCCTGTAAGACGTGTCACGGGTTTGAAAGCTCACACTTTGATTCCGTCGTGGTAAATTCTAGCTCACTGCCTCCCAGTGTGTGCTGCGGAAGTAATTGGAAGGTGCCCCACTTTAGCCGGGTGTCGTCCGGATTTCCATGCATTGCGCAGACTGTGAACAAGGCTTGACATGCTTGGGCAATGTGTTTTCCTCCCTCGAGGGGCAATGCTAGGGCCTGCATTGATGACGGGCAGTTCTGCCTGCCGATAGTGCTATTCCCTGGGAGAAGCATCACTGCGGGGTAGGCCTCCACTCTGGCAGGGATCCAGGTTGCTGTTTCTTGGCCATCACTTCCAGGTGGCAGAACACTTTAAAGCAACCCCTGGTGAAAGCTGTTTTCTCATCCTGCTGGGCCTAACCAGCTGCCCATCCTTCAGAGGTGGATGCATCCACTTTGTTTCAACTGCAGTAGGCGTCGTGACTTGCTGTCGGTTTCCAGATCAGAAGGGAACAACTGTGCAGTACAGCTCCTAAGCGGGGCACGGGTGCAAATTAGTGCAGGTCTTGTTGCTCTCTACAATGCAATTCTTTGCAACTGTCGTCTTGACCGAACATTTCACTTATTCAGTAGTGTAATTCTAAATTTCACCGCCCGCACACCGGGAAAAACTGTACAGTGTTGTACGAAAGGATGCAACAGGGTTCAGATGCCCAGCCAGCATTCCACTCGGAGCCCCAACGTCCCCTTGTTCCACAGTGGGGGCTGGAGGTTGAAAGGAGGGCATCGATGGTGGGCACATTAGGGTGGTTGGTCATGCACATAACTGAAGGTGTCTTGTTACCTCCAGTTGCTGTTGTGGCATGCGCCTAAGTCCATCAGTTTAACACCGATGTGATATGAGAGATCGCTGAGGCCAAGCACTTCCGGTGCATCGGTGGTATGTGTGTTAGGGGGCATGAATAACTCTCAGTACTCCTAACAAGGGGTGAGAGGATGTAGCCTTACAGCTAGAGCGGTCGACCTCGAAGCTGGAGAACTGGGTTCGAGTCTCGGCAACGACGCTCAACATCCTGTGATTCTGGGCAAATCCTTAAAAAAATCAGGAAACTAACTTACATCTATTTTCTCTTTATATCCAGCCCGTGTTAAATAAGGGAAACAAAAGAATAACCGTTTTTCCACTCTCCGTGGATCAGATAAATTAGATAAGTAACTGTGTCCTTCTAACCATATATAACATCATCATCCTACCATATACCTGATAGACGAGGATTCTTTGGTTAAATATATCTTTCTTCTCTCATTGTATTCTGTACAGGACGAGAGGCTGAAGAAACTCCGGCGCGAAGAAACAGAGCTACACAAGCAGGTACCTACGGCGAGGGAACATGGATGCGGACAGGAACCCGGAAGAAGAGATCAACGACCTGTAAGAGGAAGACCCGCGTGAAGGAGCCGTAACATGTCAGAGACGTCCAATCAAGGTACCACAAATTCCAGACTGCGGGACAACAGGACCCGAGCAGGTAAGTCGACAACACAAAGGGAGTGCCGGAAATGCTAGGCAGAACTGTGACTGAACGCGAACCACGTTCTTGTCAGGGACCGACCAATTTATCCGCACTTGACTCCACCCAGCTCCCTGTCTGCAATAGGAGCGGGCGTGACTGACAATGCCCGCACCCTGCTCTCCTTGAGCCTTGTTCTGTCTAATGCTGGGTGTTTAGGGCCTTGTTTTTGTGAACCAGCTTTTGTGTCATAGATTATGGCCATCTTCAGTATTACCTTTTTTAGATGCTGAAAGGAGGATGTAGAATGGATCCTTGTTCAACGAATTTGAAATGCTTTGATAGTTATGGAACAGATAGATCACTGGTATCCTGGAAAGCGATCACTCTGCCCTGATAGTATTTCCAGAGGCATATTTGTTTGAATGAGTGGTGAAGGGGCTTGGTGCCACAGTCATCCAACTGTAAAGGGACAACATTGAATCAGTCAACTGTTAAATGCCGAACTTGTCACTTCCCCAAGCTGGAAAAGAACACACAGGATATCTCTCTCCTGTCTCTGGATGTCTTAGACGTCTATTTCTGACCTGCACCATCACTTGGCCATGTGAAAGCCACTGCAACCGTGGCTGTGCATTGAGATTCAGTCTTACAAAAATGTTTGAACCCTTGCAGCGATAATATTACCTTTCTCATGCTACCTTGGCAAAAATATTAAAGTATGTCCATGTGCTAATATATAGTGAACCCCTAGTTTTTCCAAGTTTTTCTCAGCCAGTAAGACTAAGCAACTTACAACCTGAAAAAGAAATAGCAACTGGTGACCTGACATTATATATCCATTGTCCATGGTCTGGAACACAGAGTTGTGCCCTGTTCCTTATAATCATGAGTCCATTAACTTATGTGGTCAGTGCCCCATTCCGCATGGCGGTGAACAGTGCCATGGGGCAAACTTGCCTTGCTTTGCTCTTACTAAGTATGGCCTCATGGCTCTGTTTGCACTTGTCAACTGGTATTGGGGGATTCTGTTGCCCAAGCAGAACCACACCCAGCCACTACTGGCACAATTTCCACTCTGATTGATTTAGGACTATGAAAATACATGAATATACATAGTGTTAAAATATATGTTTGCATATGTGGTCCTGGATCATATCATTGTACACGGACTCCTTCACACTTAACTAACAGCCGTCTGCAAAAGAGCAATGGGGGAGGGGTTGTAACTCATTGAGAATTTGCGCTACAAATGACATGCAAATCTGGCGCATAGCCTTGAGTTGGGATTTAATTTCAGCTCTCCCAATAATTAGATCAGATGCCCTGTTCCTAGCATTTGGTTGTAAGCTCCTATTTGGATTTCTGGTCAGTATGGTAATTTTTTAGACTGTTTTCCAAATAAGAATACTGTAAGTAGAGTTCAGGCTCAACATGGCTGCCTCCATGATGGTTTTGTAAATGAAATCTGGTATTGATTGCCTTCTGTTTGCAGAGGAAGCGTGACAGCGTCTGGTGAACAGCGGCGGTTTCTTCACTTGGACAGGTGAGTCTTCTTTCTTTACCTCCTGCCCACCTCTTCGTCAATGCCTTGCTCTCACCATTACCTCTTTGACCAAGTAACCTTAATGTTAAACTTATGAACCCTTGTAACCATATCTCATCGGGCACACTATATGAAATAAAAGGATTGGAACATTTTAAAGGCAGCCCAGTCCTATTAAAAACCTAAAATAGTGGTGTTAACATGATACTGATGTATGTTAATTTCTTTTTACTCCAGACTCTATGAAGGCTGGCCATCACTGGACAACAGAACTATGAGAAGGAAGCTGGCTCTAAAGATTTGCAATACTGGAAGAGGACTAAAGAAAACTCTGAATCTAAAAACAAACATTGAAGTTGCTGGCTTTTATTAAGCCTTTTTGTTCTTTTTGTAGTATTCTGGCATTTTTTCCCCTCTTGAACAGTGTCCTGGACTTTCTTTATGTTCTCTTGTTCAGTATCCTGGCTCCTATGGGGCCAAAGGTGTGTTTTAAATCAATAAAATTACATGTTAACACATCCCCTTTGATGCTTTTTCATTTAACCATTACTTTTTTCAGTCTTTTGCCACTGGTCACCACATTAAACAGCTTCAGATAATGCTCTGTACCTCAAAGTAAGGCAAGTCCCAGTGAGTCAGGAGTATGGGAGTAGCTGCACAAGTTGTTAATCTTATCTGAATGCAAAGTATAACATTGTTGAAGCCACTACTTTTGTATGCATATGGTATTTCTACAGCACAAAGCTAGCCAAAAGGAATGTTTCTGAGATTTATTTTGTACAGTGCCCGCATCTCACAGTAGAGTTTAAAAAGTAATTTTCCAGAGTAGGAGAATATTGATCTTATAATTGGGACCAGATTTATGGAAGTTTTGTTTTGGTTTGCTTAAGTTTTATAATGCGGACTTGACGCAAAATCTTTTCAGGATTTATAAACCAGAGCAAATTGGTATTTGTTACAACACTCATCCACAATGGGAAAAGTTTTCAGGTTTTTCTAGACATAGTATTTTTTGTACGGCAAGGGGGCCCTTCCAGTACAAAACCTAAGCTAGACTCTCGCAGACACCTTTGCACCATAGTGCAAATGTGTGTGCATGGTGCTCGACTGCCTAATGGTGCAGTGGTGCAAGGGAGAGGGGTAGACATGGCACTTTCCTGCTCTCACCCTGTGATGCAACGCAGCAAATTTGGGTGTTGCGCTGCGTTAAGTGACACTTTTGTAAATCTAGGTCTTACTTTAGAACTCGAGCATTGCAAATAATTCATGGTATTGTATAAAGAAGGCATATTGCATCCAAGAGGGCTGTTTTTGACAGGAAGGTTCATTGAGGAGGTGATCCTCTAAATATTTCCCTACCAGCAAATCCATATTCCTAAACTAATAGTGGTACCCTGCAAGGGAATACTGGCAGTCGGCTAATGTGCTTGTAACATGGAATTTTTAAGGTGTAATCCAGCCCGTAATGAATTATTAGTGATCCACAGCCACTCTAATTTATTCATTAAATCACCTGGGAGCTATCTACACTTGGCCTGCCGTTGGCATAAAATCCTGCAAGAGTATTTATAACCATTTTAAAGACCTTATGTAGTCATTGTCTAGTAATCCACGCTCATTCTGTAGTTATCCTAATATAATTCTTAATAATCTATGCTCATTTTTGAGTTATCATTAAATCATCCTGGAGTAATCCACACTCATCCTGAAATTATCATGGGATCATTCCAGAGTAATCAACTTCCATCCTAAAGCAGTAATAGGATCATCCAGGAATAATCCACAATCATCCTTAAATTGTCTGGAGCCCATCCTGGAGTAATTCACACTCATCCCAAAGTTGTCAATTAGTATTCGTGGAGTTGTAAAGGTAATCACTCCCTGCCAGTGGAAGTCATCAGAACACCATCCTATAGTAGTTTTTGTGATTAGAGTAAGAGTCATCCCATTTAAATATTTCTTTCTATAGGCATACTTCAGGATGGCTTAGGATGACTTCCCCAGATAATTACAGGAATAGCTCAGCTGAAGTCATCCAATGACTCCAGAATGATCTTCCTTTTAGACCTGGGTATGTGTGGCTCAGTTTCATGGGTGAGGCTCAGATCGGGCCACGTGCCGGGGGTTGATGACGTGACGGGAGGACAGAGTACAATTTTACTACTAGGATGCAGCTCCCTGGCTGACCCCAGTGGGAAGGGCTTGGACGGTGATGGAGGACTGTCGCCAGCTTCAATAAACACAGCTGTTCACACATATTCCATCACCTTCGAAGAACAACAAGGAAAAAGAAACGGCAACAGGAGAGTTCTGCTTCGAACGAATCCACTGGGCTTCGCAGTCTATAAAACTCCATGATCTGTTGTTTAGTTGGGAACAGAGGTTCTGTGTTAACGGCAGTGACTGGCGCTGAGAAAATGTTGGCTGACTTCAGAGGAGAAATATACAAGCAGGGCCTCCGGAGCCAGGCCAGGCCTGGCAAGCAAAGCGTCTCTGCTTTGATAACTCCCAAGCCTCTATCTGCAGCTAACAAAAGCCAAGGCCTGCTCACGGCCAGGGCCTGGCACATAACTAGAGAGGAGGTCCTGTGACAGGAGGCGAGGTGTGGAGGAAGGAAAAGTGGTCTACCGGCTGGAGATTCCGTCTGATGGAGAGAAGTGGCCCAGTGGTGGTCTGTGGTACAGTGGCAACTGGCAAGATATATGGTCTAGTGAAAGGGGTGTCAAATTAAGCTATCAGGCCCGAATGACCTGCTCCTTCGTGCCAGGGAGATGTCCGTTGTTTTCCCTTTCTGCTTTCGAATCTGTAGCTCGGTAATATCCTGTGGCCTTCCGCAGGGTTTTGCACTCTTCCAAAAATGTGTTTCTAATATTTACATTAAACCATAGATAAATATGATGATGCACTGTCAGTGAATGCATTGTGAAAAAACAATGGTTCCTATAGAGAAAACTGTAAAGTTCCACAAAATTAAGAAAACGATAAAATTCCACAAAATCTAATTGTCTACAATTTCTTCGAACACTCAAGTTATTGCATTGAAGGAAGATGACACAACGCCAGCTGTCTGACAGATTCAGTTGTAATTTAACAGAATGGTCATTCAATATCCATACAGAATGTTGACTGTACTATTAATGATCAAGGTGCTAAAATACAGTCTTGATTGGTGCGGACGCGGGTCTCGTGACAATAGTGATTATATAAACAAAGATTAAAAATAACTCAGATGCACTTCAGATATATGATGGCCACCTTTGCAATCCCTATGTTTCACAGACAGGTTAATACTGTAATTGTAATTGCATCCATATAACGCTTACTACCCCTGAAGTAGCTTCGAAGTGTTTTTCGGCGAGCAGCACACTACTCCAGAACTCAAAAAGGATTAGTGGTGAATTAGTATAGGGAAATATGAAATTAATTTGAGCGGTGGACATGAGAGCCTCTTATTTGAATTGAAAAAGGATAGTGGAGGGATAGGAGAGGGAAGGTTTGCATTTATATAGCACTTGGTACCCCTGATGATGCGAAAAAGTGCTTTTCGGCGAGTAGCATGCTACTCCAGAACCCAAACAGGATTGGGGTGAAACAGTATAGGGAAATATAAAATTAATTTGAGCGTTAGACATGTCAGTCGGTTAGTTGTCAAATTCGACCTAATTGTTATTAGTCCATATTATGGAAGTCCATTAAAAAAAATTCAAAGTTTCAACACCAAGTAAGGAGCCTGCTTGGCAGGGCCTTCATTAGGACATAGTTAATGATGGACCTTCATCCAGCATAGAAAGCAGGTGAAACTGTCTATCCCATAAGTCCAGAAGTGAATTGTATGAATCTCAAGACAGCCAGAAGACAGAATTCCAATGGTGCACAAATAGATAAAAGCAAACGGATGTACAGTCACCATGATGTTTAATGGTTGTCGTTAATAACAGCGTGAGTGACCTTCCGGCTTCTTTGCTTCCTCATTGAACAAGAAGAAGAGTATGATTGGGCTCTGTTCAGAGGACTATTACGTTTCCAACTCATGCTATTGGCTGTTTGTTGTATCATTTCACCTCATGTAGAATGATTTCTTTCATCTCTAGGCAATCAGGCCAGGACAGCTCTAGCTCGAGTTTTGACACATATGATTTGCAGTCTGGTTACAATGAGGTAAGGGGTTAGAGGCTGAAACTGTTTTCAACTGAATATTGGCACCCATGTAACAACCAGGTGTAGTTGAACTGTTATCACAGGGTACAGATATATTACTCGAGAAAGACATCAACCGACAGCTCACCAATTACCTGCAACAAAACCACCTACCCAATGCCTCATAATCAGGATTCTGTGCCAACCACAGCACAGAGACAGCTCTGATTGCTGCCACCAATGACATCCGAACCCTCCTCAACTATGGAGAAACTATGGCCCTGATCCTCCTCAACCTCTCTGCAGCATTCAACACCATCTCCTACCACACCCTAATTGACAGACTCCTCACCATCGGCATACGACATGACGCCCTCAAGTGGATCACCTCCTTCCTCACAGGATGCACCCAGAGCATCCGACTGCCTCCCTTCACCTTCGCACCCATGGACATCATATGCAGCGTTCCCCAAGGATCTTTCTTCAGCCCCAACCTGTTCAACATCTATATGACCCCCTCACAGACGTTGTCAGATCCCACTGACTCAACATAATCACCTACGCAGATGACAATCAACTAATCCTCTCACTCACAGACAACCCCTCAAATGCCATGACCAACTTCTGCGACGCCATGATCAATGTAGCCAAATGGAGGAGAGACAACTACCTCAAGCTCAACTCTCACAAGACCGAGATACTGATCTTGTGGGAGAACACTTCTGCATAGGACCACACCTGGAGGCCAGTGGAACTCGGACCAACACCCACACCAACAGACCACGCTCACAACCTCGGCATCATCCTCGACAGACAACTGACCATGAAACGCCAAGTCAATGCAGTTACCTCCTCCTGATTCCACAGCCTCCGCATGCGTAGTAAAATCTTCAGATGGATGCCAATCAACACCAGAACGACCATCAAACAAGTCTTCATCACAAGCCGCCTCTACTATGGCAACGCTCTTTAAGCCGGAATCTCCACCCAACTTCTCAGAAGACTCCAGACCATACAGAACACTGCAGCCAGACTCATCCTCGACCTCCCCAAACGGACCCACATCACCCCTCACCTTTAGACCCTCTATTGGCTCCCTATTCAGAAGAGATGCCAGTTCAAGATGCTCACATACAAAGCTTTACACGATCAAGGATAGTACTACATCAACCATCGACTCAACTTCTATCTTCCTGCAAGACACCTTCCCTCCTCCTCACTCACCTTCGCACGCAAACCTGCGTCTGCCGCAACCGGGGCCACACCTTCGCCTACCTCGCCAGCCAAAACCTGGAATGACCTGCCCCTCCACCTCCAAACAGCACACTCCCTGGCAGACTTCAAAAAGAAACTCAAGACCTGGCTTATCAACAAGTGTCATTATAAGAGGTGGTATGCACACCGTCATTTCTCTGCATATATTCCATATTTACAAACTTTTAAAGAGTTGCGTGCGAAACTGGGCTGTGCCTTGCCCTAATGCACCATTTGATGAGTACAATGCTGTGGGGAGCGCGTGTGAACGCTCCTCTCCCAGACGCACAGCGTGAGTGGATATTGTATCCTGCTCTAGATTCAACTTTATAACTTTATTCATATTCATCCCATTTAGTCCACAATGTTAGCTAGAACTTTCGTGTTGTCCTTTTCTTTAGCCACATGTATAGCGTCCTGCATTTTGAATACTTCCCATATTTCAGTGTGCCCATCCGGACCTCTTCCAAAATACGAACAAAATGCAGAGAATCGTTAAGAGTAGCATCTTCTTTATTAGGAACCCAATGCATTTCGGGCTTATGTCAAGCCCTTCGTCAGGGGTAACTGCAAGTTAACAGTTTGAAAACAACCATTACTGAATGTCCTCTATGTAACATAATCATCACAACAACTCATGATTCATTATACAAAAAATTGTCCCCTTGTGCTTATTACTCTAACCGTAATCAGAAATTGCATTTATACTCGAACTTTCTGCCTCCTCTTAAACCCCCAACCATTTTTGTTCACTCCTCAACCCGTGCTGTGCAAAACTATACATATGTAAAACCACGTTCCCCTCTGGTATCAAACCCCTCCCTTTCTATGCTTCGTATAACCACCTATTCCCCCATCAACAAATAACATTCTCCCCATTCTACCCATACTCTCTATCTCACATTCTACTAAGCCACTTATATTCTTATGATGGTGAATATAAGTGGCTTAGTAGAATGTGAGATAGAGAGTATGGGTAGCTGTGCGTCTGGGAGAGGAGCGTTCACACGCGCTCCCCACAGCATTATCAACAAGTGTGACACGTCACCATCAGCACCTGGATACCCCTAGGTGTGATAGTACTGCGTTATATAAATACTGATTGATTGATTGATTGATTTCCCTTGCTGTGCCACAGCATACAGTCACATTTGGTTAGATAAGAATCATGAGTTATGATCATGTTTCATAGAACAGTGGTCATGGAATATAATTGCAATCTGTTCATCAAGGGTCATTGGTTATAAATTCATTCAGTTCACAAGGGCTGTGGGTCATTGTCCTATTGAACGTATCAGTGGCCAGGAGTCAAAATCACATTGAATAGTACAGGGGTTCAAGGTTACAATGATATTTAGTAAAGTATGAGTTGCATGCAGGGCCACTGGAATGATGTAATTCTGGGGCCAAGGCGTTTTCCACAAAAGTATGGATTTAGAGCATTTGCCACACAATCCATCATCTGCAGATTTTTTTTTTCAAATTGGTTTCTAACTCAAACGGTTCAAAAGTTACTAAAACGCAGTAAAATCAGCAATGAAACAAATGTGGGGGCACGGTCTTCATTTTAAATATTCCTGGATCTTTAAAAAGTAAGGTAAATGAAATATGAGGTAAGAGTTTTTTGTCTGAGGAGAACCTGTGTTGGGGTGGTATCAAGAGCTTGGATTGACTTTTGAAGCTTTTCCATCTACATGTAAACAACCAGATAACTGCATCTCTTATCCGTAAAACTTACTTATGCCTACTACCCCTCCTGGGGTATAGGCCATCAACGAGGACTCTCCAGCCATCTCTAATCGGGGCTTTTCTTTCAATCTGACTCCAGGTGTAACCCGTCTCCTTGGAGTCCACCTCAAGGCCTTGGCGACAGGTGTTTCTTGGCCTTCCTCTTGGGTGTGACCTATCCAGCCTCAGTGTTTTTTCAGGATTTTGCTATGAGTAGGGAGTTGGAAAATGTGCTGCCGTAGGTCGTTGTTGCTGATGGTGTTTGGCAAGCGGATTTGGAGGATTTTTCTCAGATAGGTGTTGATGAAGGTCTTGACTTTGTTGCTGATGGTTAGGGTTGTCTGACAAGTTTCTGCTCCATACAGGAGGACTGATTTTACATTGGTGTTAAAAACCTGATCTTGGTTTGCAGCATTAGGTCCTTGGCACTCCAGATCTTCTTTAGCTAAATAATGGCAGCCCTTGCTTTGTCGATTCTTGTCTTGACGTCGTCGTCTGTGCTGCCCTGACTGACTATGGCACTGCCCAGGTAGGTGAAGGCCTCAACCTCTTCCAATGCATCGCCTGCTAGAGTAATTGCAGTTGTGCTGGCCATGTTAGCCTTCAAAATCTTGTTTTTCCCCTGTGGATGTTGATGCCAAGTTGTGCTGATGTGGCTGCCACACTGTCGGTCTTCTCATGCATCTGCAGATGGGTATGGGAAAGTAGGACCAGGTCGTCTGCAAAGTCCAGGTCGTCAAGCTGCATCCAAGGTGTTCATTAGATCCCATTTCTTCTCCTTGCTGTGGATGTCTTCATGATCCAGTCTATGGGCAACAAGAAGAGAAAAGGCGAGAGCAAACAACCCTGGCGGACTCCGGTCCTCACTTGGAAGGCTTCCTTGATTTGTCCTCAATGGGCTATTTTGCATGTCATTTTTTTGTAAGAGTTCCTGATGACTCTTACAATTTTATCTGGCACACCATAGTGGCAGAGGAGTTTCCAAAAGGTCTCTCTGTACATGCTGTCGAATGCCTTCTCATATTCGATGAAGTTAACATAAAGGGGGAAGTTCCATAACATCAACTGCTCAATGATGATGTGCAGTGTTGCAATCTGGTCTGTGCAGGATCTATCTTTGTGGATGCCAGCATGCTGGACAAGTCAACTAAGTGTTGACTTGTTTCTTCATTCTGTTCAGGATGACTCTGTTGAACACTTAACCTGGGGTTGATAGAAGAGCTATCACTATGTAGTTTGCAAAATTCCTTAGGTCATCTTTCTTGGGGATCTTGATAAGATATCCCTCCTTACAGTCTGATGGCACCTTTTCCTCTTCCCAGATCCTTCCAAACATGGGGTAGAGCATGTCTACTGATGCTTCAATGTCTGCCTTCAGTGCCTCTGCAGGAATGTTGTCAGGTCCTGCTGCCCATTTCCCAGATGTTTGATGACTTGCTGTATTTCTTTTTTTGGTTGGTCTGCTGCAGTAGATTGGCAAGTCCTTGTCAGCTGGCTGTATGTCTGGTGAAGACTGCGGCATGGGCTGGTTCAGCAGTTCTTCAAAGTGCTCCACCCATCTTCGTTGTTGGCCTTCGTAGCCCATTATTGTATTCCCAGTTTTGTTTTTAACAGGTCTTTCTGGCTTGCTGTATCTGCCAGAGAGTTTCCTTGTTAATTCGTAGAGTTCTATCAAGTTTCCATGGCTTGCTTCTTCCTGGGCTTCTGTGGCAACACCATCACTGAATCTTCGCTAGTCTACTCTTAAGCTTCTCTTTGCTTCCTTATTGGTTTTGGTGTATTCGCCTTGAGCCTTTGCTTGTTTGGCTGGTGTTGACAGCAGCTTTCTTTTCCTTTCTCTCTTGGATTTTTGCTGAGAATCTTGATGGACATCCATTCTTTATGCTGGTGTTTCTTGGGACCCAGTATCTCCTAGCCACTCTTTCTTTGATCTTCTACCACTGACTTTCTACTGGGTCTCTGTTGTCCTCTAGTTCTTGCAGGACTTGAAACTTGTTACTGTGGGTGACTGAGTATTCACTTCGTTTCAGTGCATCTTTGAGGAGGGTGGTGTTATAGCGCTGATGTCGGTTTGTTGGTTCCGTCCATGCTTTATTCAGCTTTAGCTTTAGCCTGGCCATGATAAGGTGATGGTCTGATGCCACATCCACTCCTCTCATCACTCTCACATCCTGCAGGGACCTCCGGATCTTCTTGGCAATGCAGATATAGTCAATCTGATTCTCTGTTGAATGGTCTGGTAACGCCCACTTTGCCTTGAGTATTCTTTTGTGTGGGAATACAGTACCGCCTATCACCAGACTGTTAAGGGCACAGAGATCTGCAAGCTTTTCGCAATTCTTGTTCATGTCGTCAAGGCCAGGGTTGCCCATGACTTCTTCGTACCCAGTGTTTACGTTTCCAGTCTTGGCATTGAGATTTCCTATCAGTATGGTGATGTCTCTCCCAACATATTTCTCTAGGATGGGCTGAAGTCTGTTGTAAAACTGTTCTTTTCTCTCTTCTTTGCTGTCATTTGTAGGTTCATATCACTGGATAACATTCATGTTGATCCTCTTTTACTTTGTGCGGAATGTCGCTGTGATGATGATGGGACCTTGGGTTTCTCATCCAATCAGAGATCTGTTAGCTGCTGGCCTTAGTATCAGTGCTACTTACTGAGTGCGTGGGAACTGCTCTTCCTTGTTTCCAGAATATAGCAGCCTCCTGGAGCCAGCATTTTCTGTCCGGACTGTATCCATCTGGTGTTGCTGATGCTAAGCAGGGTAACGTTGAATATTTTCATCTCAACTGCCACTTAGCTGTCTTGCCTGTTTCGTACATGGTCCTCACAGTCCATGTCCCCATGGTAAGGGTGTTGATCGAAAGCAGGTGGGTCAGCTTTGTGGCTTCCAGGGATCTCTGGCTTTCACCACAAGGCGTTATAGCTCTCCATGAAGGAGATTCCTCTCTCCCCAATGCCGGGATGTCTATTGGTCTTTGGTTGACATTTCTGTAGCTAGGATTTTTTTTAAAGGTGGGGTAGCTAGCCCCAAGCATAACCTCCTTTCACAGCTGGGTTTGGGACCAGCCATGGTGGAGTTTTAACGGTAAAACAAGGAGTAGTAAGATTTGAATGTTCGATATTGTATTTGTAATAGCTATCCGTCAGGAACTCTGGAGAGATTGTTAATTGTTCTGTATCTTTAAGGATTGAAATTGTGGCCAGTAAATAGTTACACATTCCAAGACTATGAAATGATTAGATTGTGGGTACAGCACATTTTTGAGAGCCTTGAGAAAACTGCATGTGACAGGAGAAACAGGTGTTGGCTGAAATCTGTGTCAAAGATCTTATGAGAAGACTATGGGCCTAATTACAATGTTGGTCGGTAAGCCTCGGAACGCTGGTCGGAGGTTAACCGACCAACATTGTAGGTTTAAACTCCGACTGCCGTATCACAATGACGACGGTCAGAGTGTAAACCGTCTGGGGAATCCAACTCAGTTCCGAAGGGCTCAAGGAGCCCGTCGGCCAGTCGGAATGGGCACATAATCCCTTAAGGACAGCGTTTCCGCCGTTGGGATTATGATGTCGGTTTCTGACATGGAAAGGCTGTTGGAATGTGACTTTGGGGGCCCCTAGCAGGGCCCCTTCCCCCTGGCCCTCTGGTTGTGGTCCTGGGCGGCACCATTGCCCCCCTGAAAATCCCTGCACTGTGTGGCAGGCACAATGAGGTGCCTGCCACACGGTTCAGGGATTTTCACAAACTCCCATTTCTCAATGGGAGCTTGTGCTGCGGGCGGTTTCCGTCCGCCACAGAAGCTCCCATAGAGAAATGGGAGTTTGTGACTGCATCATGTGCGGCCGCATTGTAATAAGGCGTGCGGAACCGCCGACCAATGGTCGGGCGGTTCACACACCGAAACGGTGTCAGTCGGACGCAACTCCGACTGACATCAAAATTAGCCCCTCTGTATTTTGAAGTGAATGCATACTAAATACATTTTGGAGTGATTTCATTTTGAATCACGATCCTGATAATAATAAGATTTTGAGACATATGTAGCTATGTATGCAAGCTATGAGATATTTTATATACAATACTTGTGGAAATCCGTTTTTGAAATAAGAAAATAAAAAAATATTTTACAGTAAAAAGACACCACTGGGAGAAAATATTTTTTACTTAATTTTTGCTAGGAAATCATTAGTAATCTTCATTGTTCTGGGTACCTGTTATCACCAATGAGGTAACTGCTGTATATCAGTTCACCGGGCTCTCTATTCAGTTTTCTCCCTGATTTACCTCAATATGCTAATCTCTTTAGTAGTGAAAATGTATTGTTGCCAACTTATAACTGCCTCTGTGGCTCCAGCTATTCTTTCTGATATTTTTACATACGCTCTCTATGCCTGGAATTTCCTGGGTAAAACGTTTAAGAAACTGGAAGCAAATTAGCAAAATCACCAAATTCTGCAGTGAAGTAAGAAATCTGCATTTTCCACATATGTGCAGCAGATCGGGATCGCCCATAGCCATTGGTTTTGATTCACATTAATTTGTAAAAGAGTTATGGGGTACGATGAGATGCTGTCTGTGGGAAATCTGCATTTTCTGCATGGTCACCCCGCATAGTTCACCTTTTGATGGGCTCTATATTTTTGGTGGCTGTAGTACTCTGTGCACTTTATCCCTGCTAACCAGAGAAAAGAACTTGCGCTCCTCCATACATCATGGTATAGATGGAGTACTTCTAGTTGGCATATTTAACTTGCATATAAGTCCCTAGTATATGGTACACAGTGTACCTAGGGCATGTAAGTTAAATGTCACAAGTGGACTGCAGCACCTATTATGCCATCCTCTATAGTGGCAATGTAAACATTACTGCAAGCCTACCCTCTGTAGCTTGGCTGTGCAATTTTAAACTGCAGCTTTGAGCTATCAAAATAACCTCTTTTGGCAAGCATAGACCTTTTTTTTAAATATATATGTCATCTCTAAGTAGACCATATTGCTGATAAGGCAGGGTGAATGGAATTTAAAATTAGAACATGTAAAAGTTTAATGTTACATGTGCCTTTATTTATTTATTTATAAAGTTTTATATAGCGCGAACATGACCCGTGAGGGTATCAGAGCGCTTTACAGATGATCGGAAGGAAGAACCAGAAAAGCAAACAACAACATAATCAAGAGAGGTACAGACTGTGTAAGCTCACAAATTGAGGAGAGTTACCTCCATAGGACCAAGCCGACATGACAATAGACATGATCCAACATTCGAATAATACTCATGTGTAGCTACTGAATCAAATTGTGAGACCTAGAGCAGAAATTTGTTCATAAGTAATATTTTAACCTCTTTTTTTTTTTTTTACCACAAAATGTTATCGTCGATAGCCAAATCAGCCCTGGAGTATCCAAGGTTTACAGTATTACAATATACATAGTAGCGGTAATAATGTCAACATTTACCGTATCAAAATAGAGCAGTTTAGGATTTATGAAAATCTGAACAAGAACCCAAACAATAAACAACAGTGCCATATATCTAATATAAAGTCTAAAACATGTAGGGCCCCATGCATCAAACCAAAAACCGGTCGCAAACGGGCAGATTCGCAGAATCTGCCCCTTTGTGAACGGTATTTTTGCATTTGGGATGCATCATCCCAAATGCAAAAATCGCAAATTAAGGAATCGCTAAAATTGCGATTACTTAAATTGCGATTGCATTTAAGGAATCGCAAATTGCGATTCGTTAAATGCAATGCATTGAGCAAAAAATTATTGCGATTTCGCTATTAGGAATCGCAAATTACCATCGAACTAAAGTTGATGGTAATTTGCGATTGCTTTGAAAAATGCACTAAAGTGCATTTTTCAAAGTCACATTTTACACACACACAGGCCCTTGGGGCATGTGTGTGCGCAACATGTGGAAAAAGGGGAATTTCAGGGGTGCAACAGGATATCCTTTTGTAACCCTTGCACCCTTGAAATTGCATCCGCAATTTGCGAGTACCTATGGAGTACTCGCAAATTGCGCATGCAATTCTCATTGATTCCTATGTGCCTCTAGGCCCATAGGAATGAATGGGAATCAATTCCTTAATTGCGAGTCGCAATTTGCGAGTCGCAATTAAGGAATTTTAAGGAATCGCATTTTTTTTTACGATTTTTACATGCATTGCATTTTGCGATTTCTAAATAGCGAATCGGTAAAATTCGCTATTTAGAAATCGCAAAATGCAGGCTTGATGCATGTGCCCCGTAGTTTCCAGTTAACCTCTTTTTTGAATGATGCACTTGAGGGGGCCAGTCTGATTTTTGGTGGTAGGGAGTTTCAAATTCTTGGGGCAATACCAGAGAAGACTCTGTTGCAAGTTTTCTTTTTATGGAATTTCTGTGGTTTCAGCAACAAGGTGCTGGTGCTAATCTAGAGGATTTGCATCCACCAGATAATTATAGTTTTTGTTCCAAGCACCTTGGGGTGTCAATACAGTGAAAAGATCCTAAAAGCTATTTTTACTGTAGCAAGACTGGCTGTTCCTTAGGAGAACACTGGGATTTGCTAAGAAAGACTAACACTGAATCATGGAAATGGGACTAACTAGAAAAATAATTAAACAACTATATTCAATAGCTATTATAAAATCCAATTCAATTGTGAAGTCTAATTATCACTAAATATTTTAGAAAGTTACCTTTTCCCTGCCTGAAGTTCCTAGAGGGTAATTGTTAATTAGCATTTGAAGAGGCGTGAGTGGGTCTGAAATGAATCCCAGGAGCAAAAAATAGACTGATCTAAATGGGCAGAGCCGACTTCTCTGAACCTGACAGAATATGCCAGGTACTGCTGTGAGCATCCTTTCTGACATTCAAAAGTCAAATCCTGCTTGACCTGTTTGCTGGGGTTTTTCATACAAGACTTGGGGTGCACATCAAAGAGTCACAAGCAAATACTAGCTGACACCTGGGCAGTGACTTTTTCCCACCTAGCCAGGCAGGCTCCAACCACAGTGGAACTTTTTTGACATTACAGTGTCAAAGCCTATTTGACAGGGCTGCTGGGTTTACATATAACATTTGGGGCACACTTCAAAGGAGGAAAAGAGGATGCCAAAACAATTCTTGTGTATCCACTGTCTGGTTGTTGAACACCGTACTTTTTGTTCTACCATACTTCTGTCTCTGAATTTTCTGGGGTCACCACGGCTGCTTCTAACTGAATTTTAGTGTTCGATGTTGGAGGACACTAGGTTTACCATGGTACACTCTCCTCACGCACACACCCAGCCCTCAGAGCCTAAGTTTAGAGTTGCTGAAGACTTTCATTGTCATGGCTCTGTCCGCACACGCCACTGCGCGCATATGTCTCCAAGTATGATTACTCTGTGATAATCTAATGCAGGCCCTGTCTCCATTTATGATTGCTGTGTGATACTTTTATGTGGGTCACGCTATTACTTTATTTTGTACACCCTTGTTATGTGCGCCAAGATCCCTATTGGCAAGTGGCAGGTGCAAACACATATAGAGGTTTACACGTCCTGTAGTGTGCAGCCTTTATTTATTTTACTGATGTTTTAATTTCAGTTCATGCCATTGCACTTTCTTTTATTATTATTGTATTGTATTGTAATTGTCCTTATATAGCGCTTACTACCCCTGACAAGGCACACACATGTTTAGCCACGAGATACACATGTGTTCAGACTGGGCCAAAACCAATAAGCAAGCCACATGTGGCATAACCAGTAAAAGGCTTTTTGCATTAGGCCAAGCTTCTTTCAATGTGCTTCGGATACCAGCTATTTAAGCAGCCTGGTCTCCGCATTCACTGCTTGGCCTCATCATTCCAGGTGTTCACCTGGTTCTGCGTCCGCCCGCTCCTGCAGACTCCTCTGGCGATCCTCGTTGGCCCACTCCTGCAGGCTCCAGCTTCGACGCCTTTACCGACCCGCTCCAGCTCCACGGCCACGCGTCTTCCTGCTGCCCTGTAACGTGTCGTCACGCTGCAGCTCCAAGCTCCTGAAACAGAAAAAGGACACAAAGAATATTAGCAGGTGATTCTTGTCTTCGTCTCACAGCTGATTAAAGGTACAGTTGTTTTTAAAGTTACATTGGGATTTTGGCAAAGAACTCGTACACAGGTATTACGCTCAGGGCGCTTTGTGTTTATACAAATCAGCACAAGTCATGCTCAGGTTATTTTGTTGTCCAGCACTGGGGCACATTATTTCCCTGTCAGACTAAACTGATATGAAAAGAGGGCAAAGGCTGGAATCAGACTTTGGAAATCCGGTCGCCCCTTCATTAGACACAATCAGAGCGTGAACTGTTTATTTTATTCCTTAAGGTGGAACTCTGCAGGACACTATTTGCATGAGAGGATCTTGGTGAAAATCATTGCACATTGTTTACATGCCAAAAAGCACAGTTCTGATCCAGCTACAAAGTTGTTAAGTAACTCAGTGAAATACCTATTGTATGTGATGTACTGTCATGTAATACAGGCTGAGTGTTATGTATTACTAATGCCCATTGTCCATTACACAAAGTTAATTGTTTTCTTCTCCTGCAGACCTGGAGTAGATTACATGCCCATCTTTGTACATCACTTGATTCCCGAATGCGGAAGCACCACCTGGAGACTCCAGAGTGTAGAAGCACCACTACTCTGAGACTCCTGACGAGAAGATGTGCTGAGCTCCAATGCGGTTTATCTCTCTCTCTACCTCTCTCTCTCTCTCTTTCTCTCTCTCTCTTTTCTCATCTCAATTCCCGCCTCCTTTGAGGACTTTCTTGGTGCTGTGCGTACTACATAACTTCACTGCCAACAAGAGTTCTCAGAAGGGATTGGGTCCAGTCGTCACCCCAGCGGAACCACCAGGACTCCAGTTGAGTGACTTTGACATTCACCATCTTGAAAATACCCAAAGTGGGTATGGTTAGCCTCTGGAACCTTTACCCCATTGGTTAGGGCGTCCTGAGGGTTCATTCCCACCCACCTACTTCAGAAAACTCCTGAACCTGTGGAAGAGCAGAAGAGGACTGAAACTACTGCCTGAGACCTGAGATGAGCCTAGAAGACTGGTGATGGAGCCGGGGAAACGAAATATTTTTGTACCCCTTTGAAATTAATGACCTCATAACACTAATGATACTAACCGTTTGAAAACGCATGAATTAATCAACAAAAACACTTTTTAAGTAGGCATTACACGTGGGCAAACTGCTAAATGTGGCAAATTCTAATTTATTTACAAAATGTGAAGCAATTAATATTAGTATTGTGATTTGCGTAGTAAATAGAGTGAATTGCATGATTTGTGTTGCGTAATAGAATTGTATTGTGGCAAAGAATGCAGATGGTAAGCAAAATGGCTTTAAATGTCGCTTCTGCTAGGTAATATCTAACACGGGTCTTTAGAATGGCGGGTGGTAAACAGAAAGGCTTATTTTCCATATTTTAATTTCTATTGTGTTTGTTCTTATATTAGTTTCGTTCGGGCCTGCTAGGACATGCTTCTAAAATGGCTGCTGTAAAGGACGAGATCGCGTGGTTTGAATAAGATGGCCTCCGCGCAGCCTCAGTACAAAAGCTCCAGTCACGTATATGCGGCCTGTGCTCGGAGTGAGAGATGTCAAGGCCAATCTGACCTGCCATGAAGAATGTGCCAAGTATTCAGCATATATGCCTGGGAACGGATGAAAAAGATGAGCGACAGGGAATGAACTAATGTGTGACCATCAAAGATTGTTGCAAAAGGGATGAACAAATTGGACTACTTTTGGATAACGTGGTCATGAAAACTTATTGTGTGCTTTATTGTCCCCAAACCGGTTCAAACAAGGAGGGCGATGAGGTGACCATCACCACCCCTCCAATGGACCAATTAGCGTGATTCTTGCTCCTAGAGATTGCAACTTTTGAGTGTAGAGAGACAGAAAGTAGGGTATAAGAGGGTCTGCTCTGACGTTGTGAAAAAAGCTTGCTTATTATTTTTCCACCTTGATGCTGCGAGAGACTCTGTCATTTTGGACTTTGAACTTTGACTGGGGAATGAACGAGATCGTTGCGGGAATTCTGCCCGGGAGGTGCGTCCGATGAGGCTAGCGGGACAGTCAGTCAGTTTGGGATTCCTTTCCTGTGATCTGCGGTTCACCTTCTTTGGTGAACCATTCTTGTCATCGCCCCCTGGCCGAGGGTAATGCATAATTTCTCATTTTTCCTAAAAACTTTTCTTAAAATGTTTATTGATATTTCTAAATGTTTTGCTTAATAAAGAATATTACTTATTTGCTTGAAGAATTTTAGATAAAATTATATTCTTACTCTAAAATGAGTCTGTGGTTCTTTAAACAAAGTTTATGATTTAATAAATGTTAAAGGTTTCAATTGTGATTGAGCTGGTCTTAATCACCATCAACTGATTCTACTAGTTGGCCCATCGACCGAATAGCGGAGTACCTTGATGTTTAGAACCGACAGGATTCGAAGTTAATGTATATAATGTATAGGTTATAATTCTGTCATTTTAATAAGGTATCCCGCATGTCCAGCAGCTCTTTCTCTTTGACGTTTAATCCAGAAATTGAATGAATGTATGTATGCGGTGTCATGGGCCCCACCGATATGAGTTTTGTGTAGGTGTTTTCTGGATTGGTGTCATAAGGAGACATTTATATTAGCCGCGCTGGATCACATTCCTTGGTAGCAGAGTTATGGTTTCTATAGATTAGTTTGGTGATTTTTGACTATTGATTTTTTTCGTGTCTAACACTCTATGTTGAATTTGTATTATGTTATGTATAAGTCGAAATTTTGAAGCTTCCGGGAAGTAGGAAGTGGACATGTGTGGCAAGAGAAGTCACACGGAATTGTGCACTGTCTGATTTCAAATTGGTGATAACACAGGATTGTGTTATGTTAGGGATATTTCATGTATGAATTGCGTTTGAGTGAAATAGCAACAGGTTTTCTTGTGAAACTCTGGCCTTAATTCTCAGGAGCAGTGTAGTCTCCACATGTGTTTTATCCCCAGAGAAATGGGTTCACCCCTTGCTTGAGAGAAGGGTAAGGTAGAGAGAAGTGCTACACTTATCGGACGACACAGTATTCTTCTAAGTCGGAATAAACTATCTCTTTTGTTTAGCGAAACAGACAATGGTAATGTGTTTTACGTTGTAACGAATCAATTTTTGTCGAAAAGAAAAGCTAAGAAAACTGCCGATAATTTTTGTAAAGGAGGGGTCAGTAGAAACAGGAGTAGAACTGACGTGAACGAGAACCGCGCTGGTATTGGCCAGTTGTGTAGAACGAAGAGTTTCCGGATTGGTTCGTTGGTGTGAGACGCGCTGGGATAGGTTAGTGTGAGAGTGACGTAAAACTTTCTGATTGGTGCGTTGGTGTGAGACGCGCTGGGATAGGTCCGAATAGACGAGCAGCAAAAAGAACCGATTGGGAAAGGATTGTGTAAATTGTTTCGGCAAAAGAACGGTGAAAATGCCTTATTATAATGAATATGAGAGAGAGAAGCCGTCATGGTTTGCGAAGCTTAAAAACTTTTTTAAGAAAGATAAGAAGGTTGTGACTAGGGAAGGAGAAGTACTTCCTCCGCCAAAAACGCCAGCATCTCATATGATGTTAAAATATGGCTATCATACTTGCATTTGGTTGGAAAATTGGGTGAAGTATACCAAAGACGATGGAGTATTGGCATTTCCAGAAAATGGTTCGTTTAGCACAGCGGTACTTCGAAATTTGAGAGAAAAGATTATGAAACTTGAACCGAGACCTAGACCGACACAGTTTGAAGCCTTAGGTGAATGGGAAGATGAGATGTCTGATAGGGAAAGACACAGAGGTGCAAAGAATTATAGTTTAGTTCATGGAAGAGTATGGGGTTTGAATCATGAAGACAGGATGAGACGATGGCGATATGCTAACATGACGGATGGCTTGTTTCCTGTCAGAACAGTTGAAGAATTTGCAGGGAGAAAATGTACGGAGAAAAAGAAACATGCAGTAACAGAGAGATACGGGTATGGAGTTAGCGACACAGAGGATGAGTTGCTGGAGGACATTTTAAATAAAAGACCCCCTCCATATCAACAGGATTCTGCGGTGGTGACACCAAATGCACCGCCAATGTGAACTGTAATAAATCAAAGCCCTGAACGAATGTCTGAAATAAATAACCCGTTTAATAAACCAGAAACAGCACAGACTGTGAAAGATGATAATGGTAATACAGCTGAATTAGCTAGGACCACAAGAGAGTTGACTGAAAAGATAAGAGAACTGACAAGGAATATGGAAGCTGTGACTGTGCCAGTAACTATAGGGCCAGTAATCCCAGTATTTGAAAATCAAAAGATAGATGAACACTCCTTAACAATTCCATTCCATTAAATCCCAATATGCAAAGAGTAAGAGAAGAGATGATTTCAGAAAATAAAGAAAAGGAAGATTCTGTTGGTCCATTTAGGTCAAGTCCACCTGTAAATTTGACAGTTAATGAGAGTCTGATAAATAGGATTCCTATGGGAGCTGAGTCAGCAACTGAAACCCCAGAGAGAAGTGTAAGTTGGGCAGAAATAAACAAAACCCTGTGGGTCTGACTGCAGAGGAATTAAATGATTGGATGAGGAGCTTGCAGAAAAAAGATGCAGAACCACAACTTTTGGATGTGGTCAGATTAAAGATAGACATGGAGGAATTAATCCTAGGAACTATTGGTACAGATCGGTTGAAGTCCTATCAAGATGATGAATTAATGTTTATGTGTAAAAGCGTCACTTGGAGAGCTAGAAACTTGCATGAAAAATTGGAAGAAACAGCGAACGAACTAGGAGTAGAATTCGGGAAAATTAGAGGATTACAGAAACCGTACAGGGTAGATTTTAGTGAAAAAGACATAGAAAATCTGAACACTTCAGGACGACTGACGCAAATAAAAGAACTAAGGGGCATATTATCAACGGCCAGCGATAATTATCGCTGGCCGTGATTAGCGACGTATTCCCTAACGCAGGCTATCTCTGGAATTTATCGCCCTGGTAGCGCGTTATTAACAACGCGTTTCTCCAGGGCGAAAAAATTCCAGAGATAGCGAGGTTATCGCCGTTTGCAGGGAACATCGCTGGTTTTCCAGCGATGTTCCCAGCAAACGGCGATAACCTGCTGATACGACCCTGTGGTCGTATCAGCAGAATCCACCTCCTATGTCTAACATAGGTAAGTCAGGATTGCAGCAGACGTTAGATTTTGGCGAAAACGGTAGTTTTCGCCAAAATTTAACGTCTGCTATAATCCTGTGGGCTGCCTTGTAAATATCGCGATGTGAACATCGGCGATATTGGCAACGTAGCCCATCCGGGTACGCTAGTAACGCCCACTTTGCATCTCATTAGAGATGCAAAGATGGGCGTTGGGGGAAAGGGCGATAATGCAAGGATTCACGCGATAGCGTGACCTTGCTGATTAGGCGATAAGATTATCGCCGCTTTTCGTCCGAAAACGGACGCTAAAGCGGCGATAATTGTTTATCGCCTCGTTGATAATATGCCCCTGATTGTTTTATTGAGAAAATGGGGTGATGTGGACAAGTGGAGAAGTAGGTGGATAAGGAGAAAGGAGGGAACAACTGATAAAGCATCATTGGCTTTCCCAGTAAAAGAGAAAGAACCAACGGTAATGGAGTATCCAATGAGAGAAACTCCAGGAGGAAGTTATGTACATGTCCCATGGTCCAGACAAGATATATTATCATTTACCAATGATTTTCCAAGATTGAGAGAAAAACCTGTAGAATGGTACAGACAGGTAGAAAAGTTTGTAAAAGTTTCAAAGGTGTTGTGGGAAGATCTGGACGGGTTGTTTGAAATTGTTGTTCCTGCAGATTTATGGACAGAATGTAAAATTACAATTGACTGGCCGAAGGAAGAATATCCTAGAGATGCAAAAACAGGAGCCCCAGGTTCAGAAGTAATGAGAAAATATGAACAGGCAATCACATTTTTGAAAAATAAAATCCCACCAAAAGAAACGGACTGGGTAAAGATTGATAGAACGACTCAGGAGAGTAAGGAGTCTGTACATGCCTATTATGAAAGACTACTTTTGGTCTTTTAACAGTATAGTGGATACCAGAATTTGAGTGAAAAGGACATGAGTCATTTTGTGTATAGATTTGTGTATGGCTTGAGACCTGAAATAAGTGAAATGATTAAGCAGCATATGTTATGTTGGCAGAATAGCACAGTAGATGAGGTATTACGGTATGCAAAATATTGCAGTGATGATATTGAGTGTAGACAGCGTAAACTCAAGGAAAAGGCAATGTGGGCACAAGTAAAGGTTGCAGAAAAGCAAGAAGCTCAGATGAACAGTCAGTCTAGTGATGCATGACAGACCAAATCCAAACCGAATATTGGCAAGGGAAAAGGTCAGATGAGTATAGAAGAAGCTAAAAAGAAATGGCCGTGTCATAATTGCGGAAAATTAGGGCACTGGAGAAACGAGTGTAAATTTCCTCCGAACGTTAATACAGAAAATCAATCATTGAATCCACAGGTGCAGAGTGAGGTGAGTTACCAACAGCTGCAACAACCGCAGGTAGTTACTCAACAGTGTCAGGTGCCGCAGCCACCTCTTCCAAAGAGTATAAATCCTCAAAGATACAGTACAGAGGCAGGATTCTACGGAGGAGAGCAGGTAACAAAATTGCCGCGCGCAGCTGCAGTTTCGAAGTATTGGTTACGGCAGGATGGAGATGAATCGGATGAAAGTTTATGACGGTGCCTAGGAGAGGAAGAAGAGTGCGTGCTTGGCACAACTCTAGAGGTAGATCAGTCAGGTCCATTTGTGGATGGAAAAGTGAATGGTGTAAATGTTACATTCCTTGTGGACACTGGTGCTACCCGTTCTACTGTTAGATCAGTGGAAATTCCAAAACTTCCTCTCTCAGGAGAATCCATCTAAGTTGTAGGTGTTTCAAACAGGCAGATTAAAACCCCTCTTACAAAACCAATAGAGGTGGAGATTGGACCATTCAAAGAGATGCATCGCTTTGTGGTGTGTGATTGTAGTCCTGTAAATTTATTGGGACCCGATCTACTTTGCAAAATGAATTGTACCATCTATTGTACCCCAGATGGTATTGCTTTCCAGACACCAGATGAGGATGTTCTGTACAAAATGACAATGGCAGAACTAGAACCAGGAACGAATGATATGTTTCCTGTGTTTGATGCTGAGAAAATCCCTACTGAATTGAAAGGAATAGTAAGGCCTGATGTGTGGGATTTCACAGGTGAAGATATTGGACTAATGAGAGAAGTAGATCCTGTAAACATTACTGTAAAAGAAGGAACAAATTACCCAAACACCCCGCAGTACAAATTGACGCCAGAAATTATTGAAGGAATAACACCTGTAATTAATAAGATGATTGAACAAGGGATTTTGAGAGAAATAATGAGCAGCCCATGTAATTCTCCTATAATGGGACTGAAAAAGCAGAATGGAACATATAGAATAGTACAAGATTTAAGAAAGGTTAACAAAATTGTTATTCCTTGCTGCCCAATTGTGCCAAACCCTGCTGTAATATTGTATCAAATCCCACATGATGCAGAATGGTACACCGTCATTGATTTGTGCCATGCATTCTTTTCGATTCTATTGCATCCTGACAGCCAGCCATTATTTGCGTTCCGGTTCGGGGAGCGTATTTTGGCATGGTGCCGAATTCCTCAAGGGTATACTGAGAGTCCTTCAATTTTTAATCAAATTCTAAAGAAATGATTAGAAGATTTAAAAATGCCTGAAAAATCTGTGATGGTCCAATATATTGATGACCTATTAGTGGCATCAAAGACCAGAGAAGCATGTGTTACGGACACCATTGCTTTACTCAATCATTTGGCAGAAGGAGGACACAAGGTGTCACCATCAAAACTGCAATTTTGTCAACAAGAAGTACAGTACTTAGGTCATAAGATTGAGAAAGGGATGCGAAAGGTAACAACAGAAAGGATAAGGATTATCAAAGGAATGAGAGCCCCAATGACACAAAGAGAGGTGAGAATGTCCCTTGGAATGGTTGGTTATTGCCGACAATGGATAAGTGGATTTTCATTGATTGCAAAACCTTTACAGCGATTGACAAAGAAGGATGTCAGAGATCCGATTGAATTGGATGAAGAGGAAATGAAGGCTTTCGAGGATTTGAGAACAAGTTTGTGTGAGGCCCCAGCATTGGGAATGCCTGATTATGATAAAGAATTTGAGCTGTATTGTAGCGAAAGAGACGGATGTGCACTTTCAGTGTTAGTGCAAAGGCATTGAAAAATGAAACGACCAATAGCCTATTTTTCAGCTGTTTTAGACCCGGTAGCAAAGGCGTTGCCTGGATGTCTGAAAGCAGTAGCTGCTACTTGTGTGAGTCTGGAACAGAGTGAAGGCATTGTGATGGGATATCCTTTGAGAGTATATATCCCACACTCGGTCGAAATCCTTCTGACTCGAACAAAAACCCAATTCATGACACATAGTCGGTTGACTAGGTATGAAAAAGTGATCTTGGGTGCAGACAATGTAACCATTGTAAGATGCACGAGTGTGAATCCTTCCACTTCACTGCCAGATGAAGTAAATACAGAAGTAAAGGATGAGGTTGATCATAAGTGTTTGGATGTGCTTGAATTTTGCACAAAGCCTCGCCCTGATATCAGGGATGAACCTCTAAAAGAGTCAGATTATGTGATGTTTGTGGACGGGTCATGCCTGAGGACAGATGAGGGAGCTTTAAGTGCTGCGTATGCTGTATGTACGGTGGCAACCATAATGGAAGCATCTTGTTTGAGAGGAATACGTTCAGCCCAAGTTGCTGAGCTAATTGCTCTTATTCGAGCGTGCAAACTGGGAAAGAATTTCCGAATCACTGTGATCACGGATAGCCAATAAGGTTTTGGAGTGGTCCATGATTTTGGACAGATCTGGTCCCAGACGGGATTCCTGACTTCCAGAGGGTCTCCTATTAGGAATGGTGAGTTTGTGAAGAAATTGCTTGAGGCGATACAGCTGCCTAAACAAATTGCGGTGGTAAAATGCTCTGCTCACAAAAATGGAGCTGATTATATTGCGGTAGGTAACAAATTTGCTGACGGATTAGCTCAATATTGTGCCAGAAATATGACTTCAATGAATCGAAGAAGGGAGAAAGAAAATGTTTCATGTCCCTTGCTGTTTACTAACCCAGTTGAAACATGGGATGAGGTAAGACAATTGCAGGAAGAGGCAAGTGATGAGGAGAAAGATATTTGGATAAAATCAGGTTGCAGGCGGAGAGAAGAAGATGAAGTTTGGGTTTACAGGGACGAAAGACCAGTTATGCCTGATAGCATGATCTCTAACATGGCACGGATGTACCATGGACAGGCACACATAGGTAGAGATGCCATGATCAGACTTTTCAAACAGACTTGGTATAACCCAAAATTTAGAGCTATAGCTGAAAGCCTGTGTCAAAGATGCCTTATATGCCAACAGATAAATCCTGGAAGGAAGACGGTAGTGAGTTTGGGAGTAATAGGACGTGAAGGAGGTCCTTTTACCAGAATGCAATTAGATTTCATTGAAATGCCCCTGAGTAACAGACTGAGGTATGTCCTGGTGGTCGTCTGTTTGTTTTCTCGTTGGGTGGAAGCCTATCCGACAAGAAGGAATGATGGAGTTACTGTAGCTAAACTCCTGCTGAGAGAATTCATTCCTAGATATGGTTTTCCAGTAACGATAGAAACAGATAGAGGAACGCATTTTCAGAACGAACTCATCCAACTGATATGCGAAGCACTAGACATTCAACCAAAGCTGCACTGTGCCTACAGACCAGAGGCTTCTGGAGTGGTAAATGGCACCATAAAGAATAGGTTGGGTAAGATGTGTCAAGCCACAGGACTCAAATGGCCCGACGCCTTACCATTGGTGTTGATGAGCATAAGAAGCATACCTGACAGAAAAACAGGTCTGAGTCCTCATGAAATAATCATGGGACGAGCAATGAGACAAGCATATGTACCTGTCAACAAACTGCTGACTATAACTGATGATCTCATACTGGACTATTGCAAAGGATTAGCTGATGTGGTGCATTCTGTGTTTCATCAGGTTGGACCGGATGCGACCACTCGTGAAAGAAAACCAGCTCATGATCTGAGTCCAGGAGACTGGGTCCGCATAAAAGTCCACAGAAGAAGAAATTGCTTGGTTCCGCGCTGGGACAAGCCACAACAAGTGATTCTGGTGACAACGACTGCAGTAAAGTGTGCAGGTGTGAAAAATTGGATTCATGCCAGCCATACAATCAGAGTTCCAGATCCTGAAGCTCGACCTGTAAGTCGACATCTGGAAATATCAGATACCAGCTCGGCATCTGAAGCAGAGACTGAAACCATCAGAGTTCCAGATCCTGAAGCTCGACATGTAAGTCGACATCTGGAAGAATCAGGTACCAGTTCGGCATCTGAAGCAGAACCTGAAACGATTAGAGTTCCAGATCTTGAAGATCGAAATGTAAGTCGACATCTGGAAATATCAGATACTAGTTCAGCATCTGAAACAGACCAACCTGAATGCAGTAAAAGACAAACAGAAGAATCAGAAAACAAAAGAACTGATATTGAAACAGGAGAAACTGAACTAATAGACAGTGACGGTGAACAGCCAAGTACAAGTTATGGGAAAATTCCTCCGGAAATTGTAGAGGTAACTCAAGAAGATCTAGATTTAGATAGAGAGTTTGGGGAAATTGCGGAAGAAACATGAGGAGGATTAGACTCAAAATTACAAGCAGAAGAAACACGGGAAAATTTAGATCTAGATAGAGAGATTGGGGAATATGCGGAAGAAACACGAGGAGGATTAAACTCAGAAATTCAAGCAGAAGAAACACAAGAAGGTTCAGATTCAGACAAAGAGACTGAGATCATAAAATTCAAGGTTAGAGAAGGTGAAGTGAGATCTGAAACAGAATCTGAAGAAAGTGAAGACGAAAGAAGGCAAAGAATAGGTCCAAGAAAGAGAACTTGGAGGGTGGAACGAGGAGAAAATGAAAGTGAACTGAAAAAGCCAAGAAAAGGAGACAATTGGCCCAACAAAATTAAGAAACTGAGATATAAGATAATAAATTTGAACAAAGACAATGCAGAACAAGTGAATGAAATAACAAGTCAAGAAAGCCAAAGAAAACCAGATAAAAGACAATTGCCGAGACCCAAAAGAGTGAAAAGACCTAACTTGAAATACAAATCACATGAATGGGTATACATAGCACTGTCTGACATTAAAGAAGTGGACAGCAGTCACGAGAACCCAGACAAAGATTGTGAACAAATGGGTGAGAGTGAAATGCGCCAACCTTGAAAAGTCAAAGAAAGAAAACCGGACTAGACACACAAACTGATAAAGTCAAAGAAAGAAAACCGGACTAGGCACACAAACTGAATAAAGACAGAAAATTTCTGAGAAACCGAAAAGTGCCCTAAAAGCAGTTGATCCCAGTCAACGTTAAGTCACTTGAGGTGTGGAAATACATTTTCTGTACATATAAATTAGGTAATTTTTCAACATGGTAGACACTGAGAATAGAAGAACTAGATGTGAGTTTTTCCGTAGATGGTGTAAGATGTGTTTCTATTGTACAGGTTTTCTAATGCTTATCTGGTTTATTTTGGCAATAATAATCCCACTTAGGTTAGTTGTAGAAAATACATCTGTAATCGTGAATGACACAAATAGTGACAAGAAATCTAACATAAAGAACACTGCAACACTGGTAGATAGTACTGATTTCCATAGGGACAAGTCAATAACTGATTTCTCCAAGAATGTCTTTACGAAACTTTTGTACGAATATGTGGAGACAATGGATGTGAGAGATTGTTACGTATGTATGCAGTTACCTGCGTCTGTAATAGAAGGTGTGACATATCATCACCTTACTTTGACGTATGGGATAACTTGTAGCGTTTTAGCTACTTTATTTTATAAAACTGGTAAATTAGAGTATTATTACACTGACATAGATGCTGTTTTTGCTAAAATTCCCGTAATCCCTGAACTAAATAAGGTGAAGATTGCAAAGATTTTTGGAGAGTTTTTCCTAGAAACAAAAGAATTAACATTAGAATATGCATTTAGACATAATCTTACTTGTGGGTTAAGAAAAGAAGAAAAGGTTTTCTTGGAAATGGTAGAAGACAGATGGGCTAAATTTCAAAGAAAGGCAACAGGAGAAAAGACAAAACCCCACCTTGGGCGTTTGAAGAGAGAAGATATGACAAAGAGGAAACAAATGCAGCTATGGTTCTAGATTGACCCCAACAGGGAAAATTGTGTATTAGTAGAGATAACACTTTGTATGATAACTATTTCGTGGGTTCTAGTGAGTGCCGAGATACATACAAAATTCTAGGGGGATGGGGATTCAAAGGAGGAAAAGATCCAGTATTTCCAGGGATCTATTACATTTGCGGAAATAGAGCTTATTATAGGTTGCCGGACCATTGGTATGGAACATGCTACCTAGGCCTGGTCTTTCCAAAGATTTTTCATGTGGAAAGAGGAACGAAAGGAATTCACGAAATAGGTAAACCATTAACTCGTAGGAGAAGGGAAAGCTTCTCAGAGATAATATGTGACATTTTTGGAGCATTAATACCAGCAGTGGGTATGTCTTTGAATGCATACAAAATTCGGAAATTGTCTACAGTAGTAGATCGTTTATCAACGAATACTGCTGGAGGATTCTTGATGATAAATACTGAAATGGTTGCCATGAGAGCTATGGTAATGCAAAATCGACTTGCCCTTGACATTCTTTTGGCAAAGAGGGTGGAGTCTGTGGAATGCTGAAAGTACAACATTGTTGCACTTACATTCCAGACAAAAGTCAGAATATACAGAAGTATATAAAGAACATTACTGATTTGCATAAAGAAATTGCCCCACTGGAGGTTGAAGGTGCTTGGGAGAGACTTGGTAAAAGTTTTACCTCAATGAAAAAATGGTTCACCGAAATAGGTAGTTCTATTATTGGGAAAATACTAATTCCAGTGACTTTAGTAATAATGATAATATCTGTTTTAAGATTAGCATATATGTGTATTAAAAAGAAGAAAAAGACAAAATAAAGTAAAAAGAGAAAATGAGAAAAATAAAGAAAGAGAACTGGAGATGGGAGAGATCGAATTGGAAGAGTTTAAAGAGAACATGTACAAAAGGTCTAAGAGACAAGATGAAAAGAACACGATTGTCTAAATTAACAAATGCAAGTGGACAAGAAACATTTATCTGATAAAATGTTATAGGTTTTAGTGGTGATGTTAAAAATCACCAAAGGGGGGAATTGATGGAACAGGGGAAACAAAATATTTTTTGTTCCCCTTATGAAATTAATGACCTCATAACACTAATGATACTAACCGTTTGAAAACGCATGAATTAATCAACAAATACACTTTTTAAGTAGACATTACACGTGGGCAAACTGCTAAATGTGGCAAATTCTAATTTATTTACAAAATGTGAAGCAATTAATAGTAGTATTGTGATTTGCGTAGTAAATAGAGTGAATTGCATGATTTGTGTTGCGTAATAGAATTGTATTGTGGCAAAGAATGGCTTTAAATGTCGCTTCTGCTAGGTAATATCTAACACAGGTCTTTAGAATGGCGGGTGGTAAACAGAAAGGCTTATTTTCCATATTTTAATTTCTATTGTGTTTGTTCTTATATTAGTTTTGTTCGGGCCTGCTAGGCCATGCTTCTAAAATGGCTGGTGGAAAGGACAAGATGGCGTGGTTTGAATAAGATCGCCCACGCACAGCCTCAGTACAAAAGCTCCAGTCACGTGTATGCGGCCTGTGCTCGGAGTGAGAGATGTCAAGGCCAATCTGACCTGCGATAAAGAATGTGCCAAGTATTCAGCATATATGCCTGTGAACGGATGAAAAAGACGAGCGACAGGGAATGAACTAATGTGTGACCATCAAAGATTGTTGCAAAAGGGATGAACAAATTGGACTACTTTTGGATAACGTGGTCATGAAAACTTATTATGTGCTTTATTGTCCCCAAACCGGTTCGAACAAGGAGGGCGATGAGGTGACCATCACCACCCCTCCAATGGACCAATTAGCGTGATTCTTGCTCCTAGAGATTGCAACTTTTGAGTGTAGAGAGCCAGAAAGTAGGGTATAAGAGGGTCTGCTCTGACGTTGTGAAAAATGCTTGCTTATTATTTTTCCAGCTTGATGCTGCGAGAGACTCTGTCATTTTGGACTTTGAACTTTGACTGGGGAAGGAACGAGATCGTTGCGGGAATTCTGCCCGGGAGGTGCGTCCGAGGAGGCTAGCGGGACAGTCAGTCAGTTTGGGATTCCTTTCCTGTGATCTGCGGTTCACCTTCTTTAGTGAACCATTCTTGTCATCGCCCACTGGCCGAGGGTAATGCATAATTTCTCATTTTTCCTAAAAACTTTTCTTAAAATGTTTATTGATATTTCTAAATGTTTTGCTTAATAAAGAATATTACTTATTTGCTTGAAGAATTTTAGATAAAATTATATTCTAAAATGAGTCTGTGGTTCTTTAAACAAAGTTTATGATTTAATAAATGTTAAAGGTTTCAATTGTGATTGAGCTGGTCTTAATCACCATCAACTAATTCTACTAGTTGGTCCATTGACTGAATAGCGGAGTACCTTGATGTTTAGAACCGACAGGATTCAAAGTTAATGTATATAATGTATAGGTTATAATTCTGTCATTTTAATAAGGTATCCCGCATGTCCAGCAGCTCTTTCTCTTTGACGTTTAATCCAGAAATTGAATGAATGTATGTATGCGGTGTCATAGGCCCCACCGATATGAGTTTTGTGTAGGTGTTTTCTGGATTGGTGTCATAAGGAGAAATGTATATTAGCCGCGCTGGATCACTGGACCTGTTCTCCCTCTTGAACCCAGGACAAAGACATGGACTCCAAGGGTCCCAAGGCTGACCTCCTGTTAAAGCTACAGCCGCAACAAGCTAAAAGAGGCTTTTCCTGTCCCTGCCCAGCTGACCAGTGGCAATTGAACCTCAGCTGGACAGTTCTGTTGGCATCTGACTGCCACTGTGTGAGTCTCTAAATGCCTCCCCCGAGGCCCTGGAGGGCTTTAGAAGCGTACTACTGTGGTGGATAGGGTCTTAATGAACTAAAATCAGAAGGTAGAATCATTGACCAGGTCGAGCCTGGTTAGTATATCAGACTCACGCTTCATTGCAGCCAGCTTCAAATTGCACTAAATCCTGTTCTATCGCGACCAATGATTGTCTTTGGCACCTTGTGCTTCTAGGCACTATATAACTTTAAAAAATCATATCTCCTTTCCCTCTTATTGGATTTTTGTAATGTTGGTGTCATTTTCTTTATAATTTTTATTTTATTGTTCTAATTCATTTTGGGATTTTTAATGTTTTGCATTTTGACTTGATTAATGTTTTAATACTGCATAAATACTTTACAGATTGCTTCTAAGTTAAGCCTGTCTGCTCTGTGCCACAGCTACGAAGGGGTTGAGCTCAGGCTAATTTAGTGACTTTGAGGGTTCACCCTGACGAGGATTGGGATTATTACTTGAGGTGGGTACTTACCCCCCTCCTCAACTAATACTCCAATTTCTTACACTGGAGGATAGCAGTCGTTGATTATGGTTGCGCTAAGGTGCACACCGTGGGCTCTGTGTTACGACTGCATTAAATAGAACAGTCACTGTACTTGATTGAATATAGGCCATAGGTTTTAATTACATTTGATTAAACATGAACTGTGAGCTGCGGGCATACTGAATTAACCCAGCAATTCATATTCAGTTGCATGTGGGTGAATATTGTGGCCTATTAGGTGCAATCACTTCCCAATTGATAACAGATTTGAGGTTTAAGTCTTTCATTTCAGAGGTGTAGTGAGATTTTATTGCATTACACTAAACAGGGTCGGTGGAGTATAATTAAAGTTCCTAGTTTAGGACATTTATTTTTTGACATTGCCATCCGTATATATCAATATATTTTTTTTCATTTTATTGGCGATTAACCATGTTAGTCTTTAGGATCCTAGGGCAAGATGTATGAAACTATTTAGTGGTGGCAATGCCTGCAATTTGCAAAATTACAGGGTTTTCGACTGCTAATTGCAACCACTATTTCAGTTGTAAACCATTGATAAGTTGCGGACTCCTCAAAGGAGGGGGTAACCCATTCACAAAGGGGAAAGGGTTCCTTTAGGACCCCCTTCCGCTTTCTAAATGTAAAAAGAAAGTTTGTTTGGAGCACACAGACCACTGGCAACACTTAAATAAACATGTATTTAAAAAGTACATTTTTTTTCTTAATGCAGACTTGTTTCATTCAATCCGAGGGAGCCAAATTTATGACCTACCTCATGAATACTGATGTGGTAGTTTGAATTGTGACCAACTCCGAATAGTGATTTTGCCAACCAACCTATTAGTACATAGGTCGGTTTCCAAAATCAGAACTGATTAGCAAGAAAATTGGTGCACAATTTGTGACCAATTTTTGTGACTCAATTCTTTGGACATCTGGCCCTTAAAGTGTGCTAGGTAGCATACCACAAAATAATACATTCATCTAATAGCATTAACATTTAATACTAGCACACTTATGAAAATACAGTACTTTTAGCTTCATTGGGAAATCTGAACAAGTTTTAACTCTTCATGCTGTTAGTATGCACATCTTTTGGCATGGTAGTCATGACTGAGTGCATGAAGAGACATTCAAGGAAGACTTGACTTCGGCATGTTTCCTTTTAAAAACTAAACACAGACAGGGAAACAGAATGCTTTATATTTGTATTAATGAGTAAAAATCAGTAAAAACAAAAAAAATGGGAGCCTACGTTATAAACGTGTTCACTGAAACAGATTGTCCTTTAATGATTAGGTTTGGTTCCAGGACCACGGGTTACAATATTGTTGGGATGCACAAAAGTCATGGGTTATGATTGTGTTTGTTCACACAGTAGCTGTGGTTTACGAGTGCATTTTATTGCATAGCAGCTGTTTGGCCAAACAGGAGCCATTGGTTGGTGTTACAAACACATCCAGGTGAACTGGAGTCACTGGTCGCAACTGTGCTCACTTGGCCTGAGGCCAGTGGATTAAGCTTGTGATCAGGCACATTTTATGACAATAGTCAATTGCACAGGGGTTGTGGGTTACAATCACATTTGATTGAACAGTGGTAGTGCAAAGATTGTGCTTTGTTGTGTTGGAGCCATTGTGTATGCTTGCCTTTGAACAATGGTAGTGAGATTTACTCAGGGGTCGGTAGTTAGGAGAAAATCCAGTTGAGCAGTGGGGTAGAGATCACGATTGGCTACAATGGAGAGCGCAGAGCCTGAATGGGTAGAAGCGATGAGTAAAAAAGATTTTCTCAAGCCTGAGGTGAACATTTTCATATGGAGGACCTTCGTATATACATGGTTTCACAAATATATAGAAGGTCAATACATTATTACTGGACATCCAGCATAAAATGTGCTCTCCACCAACCCTAGCAATGGGGTTGGTGCGAACTGTTTTCACGGTGTTAAATCATCATGCCTCATGCAGACTCAAATGTGTAATTGATGACTTCTCAACTAGGGGTGTGCAAAGTTGCATTTTTTATACGAAATTTCCTGGCAATTAGCAAAGTCACATGAGTTTTGCAAAACAAATTTCATGGAATCTCGCATGAAAACCATACTCGAGGGCATAGGTCATGTACAAAAGTTGCAAAAGATGAGTTGGCGGGGACTGGTTTAAGGATAATATGTCTCCCAAACGATATTTTCTTGTCTAACCAGTCTCCTTCTAGAAATGTTCTGCTCAAGGCAAAGCCTTTGTGAAAAACTGTGTTCAAAATTTCGTACTCACAAAATTCGTGGAATTTAACACATTTTGTGTATAACGAAAGTAAAAAGATTCAGGAATTTTGCAGCCATTATAAAACCTAAAGATCATGAATGAACACCTATCAAAAGAAACAAAAATATATATCAATATTGCAGCAGGACTAGAAATTGTACTGAAAAACGGTGGGTTAGGCTTAATTGACGTGCTTATAACTAATGGATATGATACTATCTTGGCCAGCCTAATTTAGATTTGAGTCCAGCCAAGCCTGCACTTGTCTGCAAAGTTCCCATCTCGGAAATACTACCTGATAGATGAACATTGGTTTACCTTGGCAACTGTTAAATCTGGCTTTTCTACTTCTCTGTTGGCAGCAGATCTGCATGATCCTAAACACCACAGAGTCCTTGTTGGGAGAACTTTCAGTGTCTGAATCATGAATGAAGTGAGAAAGGGATGTAGGCAGTGGCGTAGCCTGGTGGGGGTCCACAGGGGCGGTTGCCCCGGGCGCAAAATTCTGAGGGGGCGCAAAATTTTAAAAGAAAGTATTGTGCCCCCTAAACTGTGGACCGTTAGCACTTCCTGAGCTAATGGTCCACGGGTTAGGAGGCGCAATACTTTCTTTTAAAATTTTGCCCCGGGCGCTGGCAACCCACGATACGTTGGTGGATGTAGGTACCCTACACCACTGTACATGGATGGTATTTACAAGAATTGTTCTGTTCTCCTTCAGGTTATACCTTTAATAGGCAGTCACTACAACTCTATTGAGGAGAACATTCTGGTGGAACGTTTGGATGCATTTAGTGTTTGGCAAACTGGGATCCTCCCTGTACATTGGCGGGGCTCCTCCGCTACCAAACGCCTGTTCCCCCACTCGATTTACAGGAAGGGGAACCACTGGGTTTCAAGGACAGAGCATCAGCTGGCTCCATAATTTGAAAAACTCATCGGTCACCACCAGGCCACAAGAGGCCTTCCAATGAATATTTTACATGAACAGAATGGCTATGCAAGGCATGGTGGTCCTGGGCCAAAAGAATGGTCAATGTCCCCCAAGTACAAGGAGAAAATCCATGCACATCAGGGCAAGTGATTTTTTTTGGGGGGGGGGGTTGTTTCTGAAGAACGAAAAAAATGCGCACAAGTGATTACATTTTTGGTGAAAGTGATCCTGCTCTGCCATCAGAAGTACTTTCTTCAAACTTTCCCTGTCAGAAATGAGAGAATTGTAAGTACAGCGTGCAGGCTTGCAGGGTAGGTTGGGCCTTCACCAATCTAGCAGTGGCGGTTTCTTTATGAGGGCGGGGGAGTGCCGCCCCCCCCGCCCTCTGCGTGCCGTGCAAAGTGTTAAAAATAAAATGGCAATGAAATGATTTCGTTGCCATTTTATTTTTAACCACGGCACGCCACCAGCCTGCCTCCGAGCCAGGAGGGAGTGTTCTCTGCTGGCGATTGGCAGCAGGAGGACTGGAGTAGTGGTGGCCATGCACTTCATAGTGTGCATGTCATTTTGGCCAGCGGTCTTGCGCCGGCCAAAGTGACATGCACACTTTTAAGCTCTCCACCCAGCTGCCTTGGACAGCTGGGTGGAGATCAAGCACAGGCCTCAAGGGCCTGAAGGAGCATTTGGCCAACCCTCTCCATCCAATCCTGCAGCTGCTTTGATGCTGCATGACAGCAGCTCCAGGACTGGTGGGGGGGGGGGGGGTCTTTGTTCCACAGGCTTCGAAGGACAGAGTGGAGGACACAGAGCTCGCGGGTAAGTGCGCTTTGGTTTTATTTATCAATCAATCAATCAGGGGGTTTTAAAGCGCACTACTCACCCGTGAGGGTCTGAAGGCGCTGGGGGGGGAGTAGCTCTGGTCAGTCGAAGAGTGAGGTCTTGAGGGTCTTCCTGAAGATGTGCAGAGTGGGGGCGCGTCTGATGTCGACCGGGAGCTCGTTCCAGGTCTTAGCCATGATGTAGGAGAAGGTTCTTCCACCCGTTCTTGCTCTGCAGATGCGCGGGGGTTCGGCGAGGGCGAGGTCGGCAGATCGGAGGTTTCTCTTGGGTATGTGGAAGGAGATTCTTTCATTGAGATATTGGAGTCCGGTGTTGTGGAGACATTTGTAGGCGTGGGTGAGTATCTTGAAAGTTACTCTCTTCTCGATGGGGAGCCAGTGGAGGGTTTGCAGGTGTTGGGTGATGTGTTTGTGTCAAGGAATGCCAAGGACGAGTCTGGCTGCTGGGTTCTGAATGGTCTGGAGTTTGCAGAGCAGAGACTTGTTGATCCCAGCGTAGAGGGCGTTTCCGTAGTCCAGTCTGCTGGTTATGAGTGCGTGGGTGACGGTCTTTCTTGATTCGGTGGGGATCCATTTGAAGGTCTTACAAAGGATACGGAGGGTGTTGAAGCAGGTGGAGGCGACAGCGTTAATCTGTCGGGTCATGGAGAGGGAGGAGTCAAGTACGAAGCCGAGGTTCTGGGCGTGGTCCAAGGGGGGGGCTGCCGAGGGCAGTGGGCCACCAGGTGTTGTCCCATGCAGCTGGGGAGGGTCCGAGAAAGAGGACCTCTGTCTTTTCCGAGTTGAGCTTCAGGCAGCTGCTGCTCATCCAGGATGCAACGTCTTTCATTCCTTCCTGGAAGCTGAGTCTGGTGGTGATGGGGTCCTTGGTGAGGGAGAGGATGAGCTGGGTGACGTCGGCATAGGATACTTTGCTGAGTCCATGCTGTCTGACGATGGCGGCGAGGGGGGCCATGTCGATGTTGAAGAGCGTAGGGCTGAGTGATGGTCCTTGGGGTACTCCCATTAATGAATGTAATGTGGTAATGCATGTAGTTTGTTTTATTTTGGAGGGTGGGGATGTCTTTTTGGGGGCTTTTGAGGGAGGTTTTTTTTGTATGTGAAAATATGTTTTTGTGTTTTTGGAGGTGGTGGGGCACTTCGCTCGCCCCACCACTTTGAAAGGTCACCAGGCTCCCCTGCAGTCTAGCTGCTTGGAGGCCCACCTGCTTTACTATATATGTGACTGGTAGACTTTTTAGAGACTACTTTTGTTATGGACTGTACTAGGTATACCTTTTTGTCCGTTCAGTAACATGTTTAATGGATTTTTTACCCAATTGAACTATGGATTGTTACGGTTTTTCACTTATAAAGCAGCGAATTCTAATTCTATTTGCATTTTTCTCATTTTCACTTCCGTCTTTTTAAAGGTAACCAGTTATATATGTTTTGCTATTTATATATCTACCTAGGTTTGGACCTTCATTTATCTCTTATCTATATTGCATGTTGTTTCCTACACCCTCCACCTCCAGGCATCCCTGTCTCTGACGCCTTTGGGTAAAGTTTGCGCCATATAAAACTGCATTAAATAAATAAATAAACGTCGAGTCTGGCCGACATTGCTGAAAGTTGATCCAAGGGCACTTCAAAGAGGCCTTCCCCTGTCTCTGTTTATGAATAGACAGATTAGATATGTGTAGCTAACCAGGTAACGCATGTAAAACTCACGCCACTTCCACTTCTTTGCCAGTTATTACCTCTCACTCGCCTCAAGAGTCTGGCGCCACTCCAGTTAGACTGAGTCATAGTCAGTCAGTCCATGGCAGAAGTTTTCAGACATGTGACTGACTGTGTCCCTGCCGACCTACCACTGTTTTAGAGGCGCGGGCAGTACCTTGTCCTGGTTTCCCAGACAGAGGCCAGTAACTGTCTCTATCATTTCTACCTCGAGGAAAGGCCACACTGTGCCATGCATTAAAAGGTATTTAACTGATCTCGGGTCTGGCAGTGGCTCGTCCCTGCTCCAGCCTAAGGGGATCTGTCAGCAGGGATTCCAGTGAGTTGCAAGAAGCAGATGCCCCCGGGTCTGCACATCTGGCTCCTGGGGACTGCAGGAGCGAACCCTGGATGACAAAGTGGGCAAATACCTTAATTCCTTATTGCATGTAAGCAGATGCCAGTAACATCAACAGAGGTCAGCGTCGGGCCGCCAGGCAGCCGCGGTAATCCCTGTGTGTATAATATTTATCTCAGAGGATGGTCCCCGGTGACAGGGCGCTTGCTGGGGACAGCGCAGCTCAAGTGCAGTATAACATGGCGTTCGGTCATTTATAACAGGGAATTTACAACAAATCAGACAATGTTAAGATGGGAGAGGCGGGCAGGCTGTGGGAAGCTGTCCATCCGCCAGGCATTCCCAGGGGTATGTATTACAGTGCGTGTCAGCCCCATCTATCTTGGCTTCAGGGTTTTAGAGCACTCTACATTACAGGGCAATGCAGAGTCTAATGCATCTTTACCTTTAGGACCCTGAAAGGTCCGGTCTGGACTTCAGGGAGCTGCATTACATTCCATGGCAGTCCAGTACACCTTCATCTACAGGTAGCTGCAAAATCCTGCCAGGATACCCTTGTATCTGCATTAAAGAACCTGTCAGACCTCTGCATGCTCACCTGCAGGGACATGGAAGATCTAGCATGGGCTCCCTGGGATCTCTATTGGAGACCATGGCAATCCAGTGCACCTTTACCTCTGGAGACCTGCAGGATCCTGCATGAACTCCAAGAGATCTGCATTACAGAGCATGGCAGTCTGGTAGATCTTCATCTGCTGGTAGATGCAACATCCCACAGGGATTCCCTTGTATCTGCATTAAAGAACTTGTCAGACCTCTGCATGTTCACCTGCAGGGACATGGAAGATCTAGCATGAACTCCCTGGGATCTCTATTGGAGACCATGGCAACCCAGTGCATCTTTACCTCTGGAGACCTGCAGGATCCTGCCTGAACTCCAAGAGATCTGCATTACATTCCATTGCAGTCTGGTAGATCTTCATCTGCTGGTAGATGCAACATCCCACAGGGATTCCCCTGTATCTGCATTAGAGAGCATGGCTCTCTGAGACTTAATGGCCAACCACTGCACATCTTGCAATCAGCTGAGCAGTATTGCTGGGCTTTTCTGCGGTTGGGCTTCAAACCTCTCTCAATAATCTGTCTTCATACTGCAAAATAAATGGATTACAAATAAACCCAGGTAAAACGAAAATTGTCACCTTCACAAGGATTCGCAAGATGGTTTTCCGGGTCCTGAAAATAAGAGAAGCACTCTATTGATAAGGCCAGATCATATAAGTATCTAGGCATTGAGTTTTAGGCCTCCGGAACATCAGCCAGTCAACTGGAAGCTCTGCAAAAACGGGCCCCAGGGATCGCGGCTGGCCCCTGCAAAAATGCAAACCACTTCACAGGCCCCTCGAAATTACCATTACTACAGGTCATAAAAGCTTCATTTTAGCCTTTATTAGCTTACAGCCTTGAAATATTCCATGACAAATTTGGGGACTAGTTAAACAAGCAGCAATCAAGGCTCTTTCGCCAAACATTCAGACCCCCAAATTGTACAAGAGAATCCCAGATAAGGCTGGAATTTAGTCTCACAGAACAAACATTGGGACAGAGGGGCACCTTGCTGAAATTCTGGTTTAAACTAAAGAAAGCTGAAGATCGGAGCCTCGATTCCACCTGGGGAAAGATTTGCTTAAGTCGCCGAACTCATTGTGGTAGGATGCAGTGTGGAAGTCATTGGAAGACCTGCAAATAAGCCAGCCATGGGATCAGAACATATCATATGAGACCTTCAAATCCCTTCTAGGAAAGATGATAAAAGCATTGCCAGTAAAGCAAGATCTCCGTGCCACACAATGAAAATCCCACAATCAACACGTAGTGACAACCTACACTGAGATGAAGGCCCAACCCTATTTGATTCTACCTCTGACGAGAAACTGCAATGTAAAGTTCTTAAGATTATGGATGGTCCTCTTTGATGTCGGGGAAGTGGCCCAAAAATGGAAACATGTACATAAAGATAACTCTTGTCGTTTTTGTCCTTTCCCAAAAGAATCTCTGACTCATGTCCTATGCACTTGCTTCTCTTTTGAATGGGAAAGATGTTTCTGGTTAAAGCCACTATTTAGAGAACTGCAGGTGCATAGCTGTCAAGAGGCAATTAACCAGTGCTTCCAGGGCATAGACAGTAGGCTCAATGCCCGCTTCGTGAAATTCGTGGGCAAGGTCAAAGCGAGACTTGACTGCCAAAGAACCTGGAAGAACGGAATTGGTCTCTATAAGTTCAATCTCACTTTGGATACAAGAATGTCAGTCTCCACCTTACTCAGTTTCTTTAGTACATTGAAACCTGGTGCATTATACGGAATGAATCACTTTGCTGGTGATCCAGCGCAATATTAGCCAACAGCATTCATACACCATATACTCACTTGGGCCCATACATTCATACTACACTAATACTTACGCTGGGTGTCAGATGTACTCTTTTATCAAAGTCCCTGCTACCAATTACCTTCTGATTGAAGAGTAATAACTTACCAATGGATCCTTTGCCAATTGGGAAATTTAAAATGAGTGACATTCAATATAGTTCATAATCCTGAAATAACCACTGAGTCAGGAAGTTTTAAAATGTTTATCTAAAGTTTTAGCAGAGTAAAATACAGAAAACACGGTACTTGATTGAAATACCCAAGAAAAAGCATAGAAATGATTTTGCTAATCAATGACGGTGTTTAAGGAAAAGAGGAGAAGATAGAGACAGCAGCGCAACTAAAGGTTGCAGTATAGTTACCTAAATGCGAGAACCAAGCCCCTTGGCCAAGGAGTTGGAAAGGATAGGACTCAGGAAGGATGAAGAGCAAAGACTTCTTCCAGGATCAGGACAGGACCGGTGACCTCTCTACAACGACGCCTGCGCCGTTCCCCTCTCTGATACTCGACTTCTCCTCGATTCTCCCGTTCTAATGGACTCCGCCGCCCCCTCCTCAGGACCTCTTCTGGATAGGGATTCAGTCAGCAACCGATCAGCATGGCAGTCTGGAGCTAAGAGCTCTCTCGCAGCATGGACGCCTGTTCTTCGTGAAAGCATGCTCCTACTAATTAACTAATGCTATATTCTATTATACCCTTCTACGCCCATGTACCTCCCCTTAATGTTTGCTAAAATATGGGACCACTACTTCTGATTGGACAGGGACAGGGGTGGATTCTCGCACCATATCGATTTGGCCTAAATTGTAAAGCCTATTGTCTTTACGTTCCCTCCCCTTCAAATTAATACATTCGCTTTATTTCCCACCCGTCTCATGACAAATGTTATACATTTTACAGGGGAAAAGTATCATTTTGTCCACCGGAAACATAAAGTACAGCATCTTCGGCCAATGGGTCATGGCCTTGGGAGACGTCCAAGTTGACTTCACTTGGCAGACACACAGGACACATGCGCAGAACCATCTGTCTCTCGAGTTTCAAGTCACCAACCCAGGCCCAAGTTTACGAATTACTAAAAGTGCAAGAAGAAAATATTAAAATCACAAATAAAATGTTTCACTGTATGCCCACTTTCCCTATTCTATTCCCAATTAATTATAATACTATCCTGCATTAGTAGCATTAAGAAAACGACAATTTAATAATGACATGAGAGCAAGCTGAAGCATGTGAAAACATTCAGCGGCCATTTTCGTGCACACTGCGCAGAAGCAGAAGTTTCCCACCAAGCAAAGAAAGACGTCACACCATGTGATCAGGTTGCGACATGCGCAATGAAGTTCCAGCGCTTTAGCGGACATTTTGGATTACAGACAAGCGTTATTCATTAGTAAAACACATAGGCAAGCTTTTGTCCCTCTTGTGTTTGTGAATGCAAAGGTTAGTATTGACAATACAATTTAATAAGTTAATACTATGAGGAGGATTGCGTACAAGCAAGTTTCATTTTTGAAACCTTGCTCCATCAATACCCTCTCTGATGGCGTTTCTGAGCCATCAAAAACACTACCCTCAATCAGATGCCAACTTCTAGCAATTCGTTTCATTTTCATTTTTACATTTTCTGTTTTTCACATCCCCTTTCAGCTTTTTGTATAATTCACTTCTCCATTCTTCAAGTTCTATTTCATCTAGTTTTCTCTTCTTTCCTTTTCCTGTCACTTTATATGTTCCACTCTTTCTACAGCATTTGCACCATATTGTTATTGCCAATATTATTATTGCTATCCCTGCTAGGGGTACTAATATTTGACCTATAAGTCCTTTTCCTACATTTGCAAACCAGGTTCCAATTGACGAGATACTATTTGTCAATCTTTCCCATACACTATCAACTTCCAGTGGTTTAAGTTCTTTCTCAAGTTTAGTTATGTTCTGAATATACGTTCCAATTTCTGCACTCTTATCATGAATATAAGTGCAACAATGTTTCGTCTTCAATAATTTACAGACTCCTCCCTCTTTTGCCAATAGAATGTCAAGAGCAAGTCGATTTTGCATCACCATAGATCTAATCGCAACCATCTCCGTATTAATCATTAGAAAACCTCCAGCAGTATCCGTTGATAAACGATCAACCACCGTAGACAATTTACATATTTTCCTTGAGTTCAGAATTATTCCCACTGAAGGTATCAATGCACCAAATATATCACCTACAATTTCTGAAAAACTAGCTCTTTTACTACGTATTAATTCATTATTGTTTTCATTGCTTCCAGTGTTTCTTTTTACGTGGTATATCTTTGGAAAAACTATTCCAAAATAACAACTTCCATACCACCGTGCAGGAAGCCTAAAGTAAGCCTTATTCCCGCATACATAATAAATTCAGGAAAAACTGAATCTGTTCCTCCTTTGAGTCCCCAACCTCCAAGAATTAAAAAATTGTGTTCACATTCACTGGTACCGATGAAAACATTGTTATAATCAGTCTTTAACCTATGAAGACAAATTTTCCCTGTCTTTACGAAATCCAGAGCCATTGCAGCTTGAGCTTTGCCAGGTGTATAACTCCCTTCTTTCTCCGCCCAAGGTGGCAACTGAGCCTTATGCTCTGAAGCTTTCTTTTTGAAAATCATGTCTTCTATCTTCTACTAAATTCAAAAATATCTTTTCTTCTTCTAGTAAAGAACATGTTAGATTGTGTCTATGTGCATGTGTTATGTCTATTGATTTCATTGTTAAGAAAAACTCTCCCATAAACTGTGCGTCTTGACTACTAAGCACTGGGTTCATACTCTTGCGAATCGGAACCTCTGAAAATATCACATCTAAGTTTGAATAATAATACTGTAGCCTACCTGTTCTATAAAATAAACTTGTTAGTACACTACATGAGATGCCATATGTCAGTGGTAAATGATGGTATGTTAATCCTTCCGCTACTGATTCAGGTAACTTCATACAGACATAACAATTACTAACTTCCATTGTGTCTACATACTGAAACAATAACTTTGTGAAAACATTTAAACTAGTGTCGTTATCAGCTATTTCATGATGAATTTCTGCCTCATCTTCTGCCATTAATTCTACTCTATTGCCCTTCATGTTTGCTGTCCTCCCTTTAGTTTCATTATTAATCTTCTTATCTATTATCATAAGGTAAGGAACTGCTACAATCAGGACTAACCATACTATAAGCACCAATACTAGACTACATATGCAGATTGCACAGCATCTCCTACAACAATTTCGTTTTGGTCTCCCAGTAACTCTATCGTCAGGCATTTTTCGACAAGGAAGATTGCTCTTCTTATCTCTTCTTCTTTTCTTTAGAGGATTCTTTTGTTTAGTCAGGGTGGTCTTGTTTCTTCTTCGTATGTTAGTTCTGCACTTGTTCCTTCGCCACCACTGTCACTTGACTCTGAGCTTTCAAAATCTTCAAGAATGATATAAGTCCAGTCAGGACCCTTGAATTTATTATTCACAAGTTTCAGTCTTTTGCTTTTTCTTTTCCCTGACTTTTTCTCTTGATCAGTTTGACTTGTTACTTCAGGTACTTGATCTGGATTTTCACTTCTGGTTGTTATGTGGTACTTTACTCTTTTAATGACACTTGGCCAATGATCTCCTTTTCTTGTTTTCTTTGTTGGCACTGTTTCTTTGCTTTCGTCTTCAGGGATCTCGTTAATTTCACTTCTTAGCACTGTTTCATTTTCTTCAATTACTGTGTTTCTTGTTCTCTCCTTTTCAGGTCTAATTTGTTTTTCTTCAGTAGCTCCACAATGTCTTTCAAGATGTTGACCTTGTTCTCTTTTTATTTCTTTATGTTCATTTGTATCAACCCCTTTTTCTTTAGTGAATTCTTCTTGATCTAACTGCTTCTGATCAGGGCTTATTGCACTGTGAACTTCTGCAACCTGACCGGATTCTTCTAGACCTGTCTGTCCCTGTGTAAAGTCTATCAAATCTTCACTGTTTTGTGTCCAATTTTCTTTCCCTATCTTATTTTGTTCAGGATCTTTTACTGTCTTTTCTTCTTGATCCTGAACTGCTTCTTCTTCACCTATCTGATCTTCTTCAATTTCTTCCAATTTAGTTTGATTTCTCGTTCTGTGGTATACTTCAGGAACTTCTACCACTGGTATCAATCCTGACTTGTGCTCGGTTGTTCTCCGTCAGCTTCTCTCGAACCTCGATCCTGAGATTCCTCTGCTGGGCAACCTTCAGCTTCTTCAGTGATTGGTGTTGTCTGTGAATTCTCCTCTTCAGGGTCTGGTACTCTCTTTGTGTGGCTTACGTGAATCCAATTAGGAAATCTTGCACACTTCACTGCTGTATTGGTGGTCAATATAACTTGACAAGGTCTGCTCCACCTGGGTGATAAACACGTTTCTCTGGTGTGATTCTTCACTACCACCCAATCACCAGGATTCAGATCATGTTCTAGTTCAGGCTGCCTGGAAACTGCGTCTTCTCCAACCTGATGAGAGACAGAACGCACTAGGTCAGCCAATCCTTTGCAATAATCCAGAACCATTTCATCAGATATATTCACTAATTTGTTTGTGGGAACATGTGTTTGTCTCATTGCTCTTCCCATCATTATTTCATGAGGGCTTAATCCTGTCGTTCTGTCAGGTATGCTTCTGAGTCCCATCAAAACAAGTGGCAATGTGTCTGGCCACTCTAATGATGTTGATGCACACATTTTCCCAATCTTGACTTTATAGTGCCATTTAATTGTTCAACCACTCCAGAAGCCTCTGGGCGATATGCACAGTGCAATTTCTGTTTGATTTGAAATGCTTCACAGATTATCTGGATCACTTCGCTATTAAAGTGTTTTCCTCTATCTGATTCCAAAGATACTGGGAAACCAAATCTAAGTATGAGCTCACGTAACAACAGTTTTGCAACTGTAATACTGTCATTTCTCCTAGTAGGGTAAGCCTCCACCCACTTTGAAAACAGACACACTATGACTAGTACATATTTTAGTCCTCTGCATGGTGGTAACTGTATGAAGTCGAACTGGAGTCTTATAAATGGGCCCTCTGCCTTTCCAATCTTTCCAAACCCAATTATCGTTTTCCTGCCTGGATTATGCATTTGGCAAGTTAGACATCTCTGGCAAAGACTCTCTGCAACAGCCCTGAATTTGGGATTGTACCAATTTTGTCTGAACAGCCTAATCATTGCATCTCTCCCTATGTGTGTGTCTCCATGGTGCATTCTAGCCATTTGTGAGAGTAAACAGTCTGGCATGACTGGTCTGCCATCTGCACTGATCCACACTTCATCTTCTCCTCTTTGGGAGCAACCCACTGTAATCCACAAATTTTTCTCACTTTCATCAACCTCATCTTGCAATTTCTTCACCTCATTCCATGTTTCAGGTGGCATCTACAGCATAAGTTGGCAGCTGATTCCCATTCTTTCCACCCTCCTATTGACTGACGTTCTAGTTTTGGCACAATGTTGAGCCACCAGATCCGCATATCTGTTGCCGACTACCACCCAATCATCTCCTGACGGGTTGCGGCACATTTCACCACAGCCAATTCTTTTGGTGATTGTATTGCTTCTAGCAATTCCCTTACAAATTGTCCATTTTTAATGGGGGATCCTGAAGAAGTCATGAAATCCCTCTGCATCCACAGTTGGCCAAATTCATGCACAACCCCGTAACCATATTGACTATCTGTAAATATGGTCACTCTCTGATTCCTCCCAATTTTGCAAGCTTTTATCAAAGCAATCAATTCAGCTACTTGTGCAGATTTTACTCCTGGTAAATAGGATGCTCCGACTATTCCAGTTAATTCACATACCGCATAGGCAGCAGTTAGTTTACCATCTTCATGTCTTTGACATGAACCATCGACAAATAGCTCCCTGTCTGGCTTTTTAAGAGGCTGTTCCTCTATGTCTGGGCGTGGTTTTGTACATAATTCTGTAATTTGTACACAATCATGTTCATCTTCTTACGTCATCTTTATTTGTTTCATGATATGGGTCCGGCAATAAAGTTGCTGGATTTATTATTGTACACCTTACCATGGTCACATTTTCAGCACCCTTTATTATCCTCTCATATTTAGTCAGCCAACTAGGAGTAAGATGCTGAGTTCGGGTTCTTGTCAACAGAATGACAACTGCATGTGGAACATACACTTTTACAGGATGTCCCATCACAATTGACTCGCTTTGTTCAATGCTCAAACAAGTTGCTGCCACTGCTTTTAAGCATCCTGGCAACGCGGCTGCTACTGGGTCCAATGTAGCAGAAAAGTACGCTATAGGACGTCTGTCTAGTCCATGTCTCTGAGTTAGGACAGAAAGTGCACAATTTTCTCTCTCTTGACAGAATAATGCGAATTCTCTTTTATAATCAGGCATGCCTAAGGCAGGTGCTGAACAAAGTGCGTTTCTCAATTTTACAAAAGCTTCTACACTTTCATCCTCCCACTCAACAGGGTCCTTTGCTTTCTTTTTGTCATGTTAATTAAGGGCTTAGCTAACATGGAAAAATTTGAGTATCCATTGTCGACAGTAGCCTACTATTCCTAGGAACATTCGCACTTGTCTTTGGGTTACAGGCATTTGCATTCTCTTTATTAATTCTACTCTTTCAGAGGTTATTCTTCTTTTTCCCCTCTCAATTTGATGTCCCAGATATTTAACAGCTGTCCTGCAAAACTGTAACTTTTCAGGTGAGACTTTATGCCCTTCCTCAGCCAAAAGATTTAATAATGCTATGGAGTCAACAACACAGTCTTCTCTGGTGGTCGACGCCACCAATAAGTCGTCGATATATTGGACTAAGACTGAGCTTCCTGGCATCACTAGTTTTTCTAGGCACTTTTTCAGTATCTGGTTGAAGATGGAAGGACTTTCTGTGTACCCCTGAGGAACACGATTCCACACATAGACCTTGTTCTCAAATTTAAATGAGAAAAGATACTGGCTGTCTGGATGCAATGGTATTGAAAAGAATGCTTGACACAAATCAATTACTGTGAACCATCCTGCATTCCAAGGGATCTGGTATAGAATTACTGCAGGATTTGGTACTATGGGACAACATGGTTCCACAATCTTATTTATTTTACGCAGGTCCTGAACAATCCTATATTTTCCACTAGGTTTCTTTAATCCCATGATTGGTGAATTACATGGGCTACTCATTACTTCTTTTAGTATGTTTTGTTCTTCCATTCGATTGATTTCTTCAATAACTCCTGTTTTTACTTCTGCACTCATTTTATACTGTCTAGTATTTGGGAAAATTGCACCTTCTTTTACCGTAATTTTAACTGGATCTATTTTAGCCATAAGTCCTACTTCTTTTTCAGTGAAATCCCATACTATGGGGTTTACTGTACCTTTATTTCTTCTGGCAACTCATCTCTTGTTATTAACGAAAACATTTACGTCTATTTCTGTACCTTGTTTTGCAACCATAATTTTATATACATGGTCTTCATCTGGTGTCTGAACTGCCACACCATCTGGCGTGCAGAAAATTGTACAGTTCATTTTGCACAATAAATCCATTACCTAATAAATTCACTGGGCTAGAATCGCACACTACAAATTGGTGCATTTCTCTGACGTTTCCTATTTTGACTTCCATTGGTTCTGTAAGAGGCGTTCTAATTCTTTGATTAGCTACCCCTACTACTTGAATATCTTCACCAGAGAGAGGAAGGTCTGGGATATCTGCTGATCTCACCGTAGACCTGGTAGCACCAGTGTCCAAAGGAAAGTAATATCATTACCTTTCACATTTCCTTCAACATATGGACCAGACTGATCTACCTGTAAGGATGCGCCAAGTACGCACTCCTTCTTCCCCCTCTCTAGGCACCGTCATGAGTTGAATTCACAGTAATTGTCCTGCAAAGAAATTGTGATGTCATATAATCATTCTTACCACTCCCTCCTGGGTATCCAATTTCTGTACCATGCTTTGCTCTGCTTACATTACCCTGAACAGGTGGAGGTGGTAATTGACTCTGGGGATTTACACCCTGCTGTGAGTCATTCTGCGTCTGTGGATTTAAGTTTTGATTTGGGCCATTATTATTCCGAATCTTTTTACATTCGTCCTTCCAATGCCCCAATTTTCCGCATCCATGACAAGGAAATTTCTTTTTAGCTTCTTCTCTACTCATTCGTCCTCTAAATTTTCCACCATTTCCCGTATCACCACTCGTTCCAGAATCTTTTCCTTGATTTTCACTCGGATTTTCCAAATTAATTCCCTGCTTCTCTGCCATTTTCACCTGTGCCCACATCACCTTTTCTTGTAATTTCTTGTGTCTATCCTCAATATCGTCTCCACAATATTTCGCATATTTCAGAATTTCATCTATGGGCTTTCCCTGCCAACACAGCATGTGTTGTTTAATCATCTGGCAAATCTCTGGCTTCAGACCATAAACAAATCGATACACAAACTGACTCATGTTTTTGTCTCCAATGTCCTCAAATCCACTATACTGTTTAAACACCTGCAATAGACGCTCATAATAGGAATGTACTGTTTCACTGGCTTCTTGGGTGGTTCGATCTATTTTTACCCAATCTGTTTCTTTCGGTGGTATTTTCCCTTTCAGGTATGTTATCACCTGCTGATACTTTTTCATCACATCATTTGACGGGGCACCTGTTTTCGGATCTCTGGGATACTCATCACTTGGCCAATCCACTGTGATCTTACAATCTGTCCACAAATCGGCAGGTACCACTATGTCAAACAAACCATCTAAATCCTTCAACAATACCTTTGACACCTTCACAAACCTTTCAACCTGCTTGTACCATTCAATTGGCTTTTCTCTCAATTTTGGAAAATCATTCGTAAATGACAAAATATCCTGTCTGCTCCATGGGACATGTACATATCCTCCTCCGCAACTTCTCGCATTGGATACATCTGGTCTGCTTTCCCTGTTTCCTTCATCACATATTCTGATGCTGTTCTACTTGTTCGTGCTTCTTCCTTTTTCTTGGCCCACCTAGTTTTCCATTTATCTAGGTCTCCCCATTTTTGCAAAACTAACATTAATTCTCTTATTTGTAATCTTCTTCCAGAGGCATTCATATTTTCTAAATCTTTGTCTGAAAATTCTGCTCTATAGGGTGTCTGTAGTACCTTTGATCTCCCTATTTCTATTCCCATCTGTAGTGCTAAATTGGACAATTTTTCATGAAATAACCTTACATTTCTGGTGATACTCCTACATAGGAACAATAATTCTTCTTCATCATAGGTATTTAATCGTTCTAGTCCTACATTTCCTGCTATTATTTCTTCTAATTCGACTTTTAATTTATGAATGTCCATTATTTTCGGAGGTGTGCACTGTTTAACTGACCCTTGCACCCATCTTTCTAGATCTTCAGGTGTTACTATGGTAGCACTTTTTGCTCCTGATGAAGTTACTAAACTTACATCTTTTGAACCTCCAGGTACATCTTTTCTTGGAGTACTATTTACAGAACCTCGAATAGGCAAGTCCATAAGTGATATTGTGGATTCACAGTCACTAAATTGATCCTCAATTATAACTGGAGCTTCAGGTTTGGGATTATTCACAGCAGTAGGTGTAAGTATCGGTGGAGGAAAATTTCCCTGAGTACCATATAATGGAACTACTGGACCAATTGTTACAGGTATGGTCAACGAATCAGGATGTACTTTTATCTGGGTTATTTTCTGTATTAATTCTGCTCTGGTTTTTCTAGGGCTTCTTTTTCTTTGTCATGAAGTATTCTACTCGTGGTGAATTCATGCATTACCTGTGGCACTAATGGAGTTTTTGGTGGTGCACTTGGGGTGCATCCACTTGTCCCTTCCTGATATGGTGGGGGATTTCTTAACATTTCCTCCATAATTTCGTCTTCAGATTCCTCATTTTTCATTAAATGTTTTGTCTTTTCTGTACATTTGCCTCCTGATTTCTCTCCTTCTGTGAATAATGGATACAGTCCTTCTGTAATCATTGCCCTTCTCCATTGTTTCATCTGACCCTCTCTCGACTCGCGTAAATATCTGGGGAAAAATCCTGGGTAACTCCTATTACTTCTAGATCTATCCCGCTCAAATTCCTCGGTTTCCCATTCTTCTAGAGCTTCGTACTGAGTTAATCTAGGTCTGGGTTCTAAATCATTCATCCTCAGTCTCAAGTTTTGAAGAATTCTTCCATTGAAGGTACCATTCTCGGGAAATGCTAATACTCCATCATTTTTGGTGTATTCTATCCAATTCACCATCCATACACAAGTATGATAACCTCTCTCCATCATCATAAATGATGCTGGCGTTTTGGCTGGTGGAATAATAATTCCTTCTCTAGTTTTGATTGGTTTGTCCTTTTTAAAATAATTCTTAATCTTTTGTAAGAATGACATTTTTCTCCTTTCTCCGTACATTCTATCTAATCTTCTGTGTACAAAATTATATTCTGCAAAACCTAGGAATCTCCTATCCGGACGAGTTCCTGTTAAAGTCGGGTCACGTTTTAACATGCAATCCTTATCCACTAAGAATTTTGCTTCTATAATTTCGACCAATCAAATGTCTGCTATCTTTTATTTCCGAGCCAATCCTTGCGCGGCCTTTTGATGACGTTTCTCTGTCAACCCCTCCTTTACAATCTGCTCTTTTCTGTCCTCGCTGATTTAACCAATCCCAGCGCGGCACCTGTGACGTCAGTACTACTCCTGACTACTGACCCCTCCTTTACAAGGGTTTTTCCACACCCGCTGTTTCAACCTACCACAGCGCGGCGTTTTGTGACGTCAGCTCCCTCTCCGGCAACTGACCCTCCCTTTACAAAAATTTACGCAAACTTATTTTCTCTATAAATCTTAATAAAATTTCAGTAACAACATAAAACATTCGCTATCGTGCCAGTTTCTTCTAAATTCGAAAAAGATAGTTTCTTCCACACTTTAGTAAAACCTTTCCGTTTACTAAAACATATACTACGAGTAAAACACTTCCGTCTACTCTTCACACAAGCTCCAGAAGTACCTGTTACTTCTCCAATGTTACCACTTACTAGGTGATATAACATCAAATTTTTATCAGCGTACCCTTTTTGCTATTACTCACACGCATAGAGTCCCTAACGAGTACTGAAAGTCCTGCTTAACTTCTCAGTACTAATTCTGCTGCCTGACAGATAACCTCACTGCAGTATGGCTTCCACTTGCCACCCACTATTCTTTTTCCCCCGGGGTATTCTGGACAACATATAACAAACTCAAAATTTTAAGCGGATGTTAGTTCATAAAAATACAAATAAAATTCTCATTACCCAATTAACAAAGAGTAACCATAACCGTCCTCTGCTTACCAGAAAACTGATCCAGCGCAATATTAGCCAACAGCATTCATACACCATATACTCACTTGGGCCCATACATTCATACTACACTAATACTTACGCTGGGTGTCAGATGTACTCTTTTATCAAAGTCCCTGCTACCAATTACCTTCTGATTGAAGAGTAATAACTTACCAATGGATCCTTTGCCAATTGGGAAATTTAAAATGAGTGACATTCAATATAGTTCATAATCCTGAAATAACCACTGAGTCAGGAAGTTTTAAAATGTTTATCTAAAGTTTTAGCAGAGTAAAATACAGAAAACACGGTACTTGATTGAAATACCCAAGAAAAAGCATAGTAATGATTTTGCTAATCAATGACGGTGTTTAAGGAAAAAGGAGAAGATAGAGACAGCAGCGCAACTAAAGGTTGCAGTATAGTTACCTAAATGCGAGAACCAAGCCCCTTGGCCAAGGAGTTGGAAAAGATAGGACCCAGGAAGGATGAAGAGCAAAGACTTCTTCCAGGATCAGGACAGGACCGGTGACCTCTCTACAACGACGCCTGCGCCGTTCCCCTCTCTGATACTCGACTTCTCCTCGATTCTCCCGTTCTAATGGACTCCGCCGCCCCCTCCTCAGGACCTCTTCTGGACAGGGATTCAGTCAGCAACCGATCAGCATGGCAGTCTGGAGCTAAGAGCTCTCTCGCAGCATGGACGCCTGTTCTTCGTGAAAGCATGCTCCTACTAATTAACTAATGCTATATTCTATTATACCCTTCTACGCCCATGTACCTCCCCTTAATGTTGCTAAAATATGGGACCACTACTTCTGATTGGACAGGGACAGGGGTGGATTCTCGCACCATATCGATTTGGCCTAAATTGTAAAGCCTATTGTCTTTACGTTCCCTCCCCTTCAAATTAATACATTCGCTTTATTTCCCACCCATCTCACGACAAATGTTATACATTTTACAGGGGAAAAGTATCATTTTATCCACCGGAAACATAAAGTACAGCATCTTCGGCCAATGGGTCATGGCCTTGGGAGACGTCCAAGTTGACTTCACTTGGCAGGCACACAGGACACATGCGCAGAACCATCTGTCTCTCGAGTTTCAAGTCACCAACCCAGGCCCAAGTTTACAAATTACTAAAAGTGCAAGAAGAAAATATTAAAATCACAAATAAAATGTTTCACTGTATGCCCACTTTCCTACTCTATTCCCAATTAATTATAATACTATCCTGCATTAGTAGCATTAAGAAAACGACAATTTAATAATGACATGAGAGCAAGCTGAAGCATGTGAAAACGTTCAGCGGCCATTTTCGTGCACACTGCGCAGAAGCAGAAGTTTCCCACCAAGCAAAGAAAGACGTCACACCATGTGATCAGGTTGCGACATGCGCAATGAAGTTCCCGCGCTTTAGCGGACATTTTGGATTACAGACAAGCGTTATTCATTAGTAAAACACATAGGCAAGCTTCTGTCCCTCTTGTGTTTGTGAATGCAAAGGTTAGTATTGACAATACAATTTAATAAGTTAATACTATGAGGAGGATTGCGTACAAGCAAGTTTCATTTTTGAAACCTTTCTCCATCACTGGCACCCATATCTACATTGAGTGTTTTTAATCAAATCTCTCCAATGTTGCACAAAACTGCTTACCATACATAGGGCGTGGCCTAGAACATGGCCTGGTAGGACATGTTCCTGCGGCGCTCCCGGCCGGAGTGAAAATCCTTTAATTAATCCTGCCAGAAAATCAATAAGTAGTGGGCGGCCCTCACCAGTGAACGACCCTGGAGTGGCCCGCACGGATGGAAGAAACCTCCGGGGGTGCGAATGCCGCGGCAGAGGGTCAACAAGCTGACAGCACCATGCCGGTACCCAAGATGGCGGACCTGCGGCCCTGACCGCCCACTGCGGCGAACTGGCCACGGCTTTGGGCAAACGGAGGGCCATCGATCGTGGCTGGACTGTGTCCTGATGCGACCCCCTCCCACAAGCTGATCGCCGGACCCTGCTGGGGCCGATGGACGGGTCTCGGCGGCCTGCGACTCTCCCTTTCACTCCCGGGCCGTGTAGGCAAGAGGGGCTGCCTGGCCACGGGACCCCTCGGATGCACTGGTGCGGAAACACAGGAGGCCTGGGCCTCTGGAGCTAAAGCTGCTTCTGTGCGGCCCCAGGGAGGCGCTGCCCGACAGAGAGTAGAGGGCCCTGCGCTGGGGCCCGGAATCGCCTGCGTGGTATTTGGAGTGGAAAGGTGGCCAGCACAGGACAGTCGAACCATGTGGAGGGAGTACCTTCCCCTCCGGCCTACCTGCCCACAGGCTCGCATCCAGTGACCGGAGGCCCTCTGACGGGACGGCGTTACCAGAGGGGAAGAGTCCTTCGCCCCGGCTCCATCAGTGAGTGTCTCACCTGCTCCCGGTCGCCAGGTGAGTAAGAGGGATTTGCGTGGGGACGGTCGGGACGGGGGTCTGGGCTCACCTGGGGTGGGGGGTGGAGGGGAGCGAGTCGGGAAGGCGCCACTGACCGCAGGAGAAGCCCCCCCTTGGGACAACGGACTGCGGAATGGCCAAATGACAGAAGGGGGCGTGGGGGATTGGTATAACTTAATGCAGATAATCTGGACCCCCACCATTCGATGTTGCGGCCCATAACACGGCCCCGGACCTGGAAGGTTGAGTGGGCCTGAGGTGTGCTTGCGAATACCATTATGAGGACTGACTGTGGTTCGAGTGGCCCAAGGCAAGAGGGCATAAAGTGGACTACCTTTTCTCCCAATAAATAACAACAAACACTTCTCCTAAATCAATACTTTAAAATAAGGTAATACATACAAAAATACAAATGTCCCATAAACCAGTAATTTTTCAAAATGTATTATCATAAAGTATAAATCATTTTTATAAATTTATTTTTGATATCACATGTATACATCAAGATTTCTTAAAACATCAACATCGCACATCAATTGTTAAGGAGCCCGTTAACATGATGAGGAACAGCGAGTGTAATGTACACATCGAAAAGTAAAAACCTAACAAAGGACAACACAAATTTGTCAACACAAATGAACAGAGAAACAAGAACCATAATGACACACAAATACATACATACACCAGGTTACAATACAATATTGACTAGATTAAATACATGTAAAACAAGAAAAATGCGCCAACGCGCGTTTCGGAAGTGAGATGTACACAGAGAATTCCTTCATCAGGGCGCTGAGAGAACAAATGATTCCGTGGCCACAAGCCATCTGTATATCGTGCAGTGTAACTGGATATGCAGTGCAGGGGGCTCTGTACCCATATATGTTATGCACAGGTTCTCTAAATAGTATTGAATGCTGGTTCAGACTACCAGAGTATCACAATATAGTGGAGGATGCATAAAATCCAGGGCACGAGGCAAAGTTTGAGAGATACTTAGTAGTTATTCTGAAGAACAGAGAATAAATTCCTTTACAATAAAATATAGAGGTCCTCAAAACGGAATACAATAAGCGCTGATATTATAACAGCGTGAAGTCTGTCCCGGGTCAATCCCTCGTACCGATCTTCATGGCGAGCCAGTTACAGTGCACGATATACAGATGGCTTGTGGCTGGTTTATGGGACATTTGTATTTTTGGATGTATTACCTTATTTTAAAGTATTGATTTAGGAGAAGTGTTTGTTGTTATTTATTGTGTTTTCCCTGCTTTCTTCTCCTTATTATCACTTTAATCAGGGACCCTCTAGTGTTTCTCATGGACTACCTTTTCTCCCCCCACGTCAGTCATCAGGGCCTGTGAGCTGAGGATGGTCGCTCTCCTTCCCTCTCTCACGCCCCCGCCGGGGCGAGGAGGCTGGGACCTTTTCTGGACACAGCCACTGGGCCCATCACTCTTAATAACTGCCTGGAGGAACCAGAGAGGGGGAAGTGCCTGGCCCCCGAACCGCCGCATGGGAAAACATAGAGAAACCGGGTATTCCCCGATGCCACATTGGATTCAGTGCACCAGAATCAGTGGCAGCTCTGCGAAACCTCGGTGGAGGGACCAGGAATCTTGACAGAGTCCTATATACGATATGATAACCTCGTCCCTGAGACACCCCTAGCACATGCGGACATAGACCTGATCGCAAGACCACAAACGAGCTCACTGCACACAGCAGCCCCTGACCACTGCCTAAGATGCCTAAGATGACTAAAGATAAGGACCCGAAACCTCCCAGGGAGGGGAAAATGGACAAATACACCAAAGTGGTGACCCCACAGGAACCTGCGCAGCCTTTACCCGACACGGCTTGCTACTCTACTTCACACTATACCGTCTTCCAGAAAAGCACTAGAAAACAGGATTGGGGAAGTATGCTCGGAAGTTACACTACTCCAACAAGATTTCCGCAATGTATCTGAGCGAGTGACAGAGACGGAGAACCAAATCTCAAAAGTCGAAGATAAATTCAAAGACCTGCAAAAGGAGGTAACAGAACAGTGAACTACAATGGCGCATTGAAGATGCTGAAAACAGGGCACGAAGGAATAACTTACGATTTATGGGATTTCCGGAAAGGGTGGAGGGAACTATTCTACCTACGTTCTTAACCAACTGCCTGAAAGCTATTATCCTACCTGAACACTTCTCCACCTGCTTTGTAATTGAATGGGCACATGGAGCACTGAGCGCAAAGCCGCCACCTGGAGCCTCACCAAGACCGATCATAGTGAAATTCATTAATTTTCTTGACCGGGGTATGATCCTACGTGAAGCGTGCCGCTTGGAAGAAGTCAGACATGAAAATTCCAGAATTATGATCTTCCCAGACTACAGTCAAGATGTACAACGCCAGAGGAGGACCTTCGATTCTGTAAAAGTGAATCTTCGAACACTGCAGATACAATACATTCTTCTTTTCCCAGCAACATTGAAAGTTACAGGGAAAATCACAGTTTTTTAGTCACCAGAGGACGCATGGGTGTGGATCAAGGAGAGACCGATCTTGCGTCTCTCCGGAAAACAGATCCAAGATGGCAGATCGCCTCGGTCCACCGATTAGACTGAGAAGAACAGGCCGGGGGACTCTATACACACTAAAAGGGACTGGTAGGGGGTCCAGGGACCCAGCGAATGGGGGGTGCACACTGAGGGCATGGATGATGAGGCAACGGACAGGTCCAGCCAACGGGATTCACATGCCGATTCAGAGGGACTGGGAGACTCCTCCGGAGTCGAGAGCACACACCCTTTGGGTAGCACTGGAGGGGGAACACAGACTGGCCGATCTCTACTGGTGAGAGACGAGGCAAATCCCAACAACCCAAACATATGAATCTGGCATTGTTTTACTGGCCGGGGGCCGGCAAACATTAAAACAGCATCACATAGGCTCACAGCCCGCCCTCTGGCATCAGCATTGAAAATAGTAGTGCGGTCCACTAAGAACCCGTTTGGATACTTTTCATCAGCTCACATGTAGTGGGAGTTAGTAGGGTTTGTTTACACATGCAGGGGCTTGGGCGACACACCTCTCTTTCTTTTCCTACACACAGTTGCTTTATTGCTATGGGATCAAGTGTAGTGGGAAGGTTTAGGGGGTTGGGGTGGGGGGCAAGGGGAGTGATGGGATTGTTGCTGTTGATGTTAATGTTGATCGCACTAGGTCAGTGGAAACAACACCCGAAAACTTGAGGATCCCTATCCGGACCCTTGCACACGCGAGAAAGACCGCCTTTAAGTTCCTGATGTATTTATGTCTGCCCCGTAGAGAAATGTACCTTTTTGGTCCTAACTTGTAACGTTAATAGTCTGAAAGACAGGATTAAGAGGGGGCTGGTTGTCTAATATGTAAAGCGCCTGGGCCAGACATAGTGTTACTCCAGGAAAAACACCTTCAGGGCACCCAGTGCAGCTTACTGGGGAGGAGAATGTATGTAGTGATGGCACATGCTGACTATACATCTGGGTCCAGAGGGGTCGCAGTCTTGATAAAAAAATCACCCCCTTTTGAAGTAACCCGTAAATGGGTTGATCCGGATGGCAGATTTGTAGGCATAACAGGCACCTGGGGTAGACGTAGGATTACACTCATCTGCGTCTATGCACCCCCCAGACTGCAACCCCCCATACTCCTTAAAGTGGCAGACATACTCCTAGAAAACCCCACATCCTTCCACGTGCTAGGGGGAGATTTCAATGACGTCATGAGTGCAGTAGCAGACTGGTCAGGAAATCACAAAATAATGACAGGTACCATACCACTAGCTCACTTCGCCGACACACTTGGGCTCACAGATATATGGAGGTCTCAACATCCACATACTAGACAGTACTCACACTTCTCGGGGGCACACAATGTATACTGAAGACTAGACTACGTCTTTGTCCCCTCATACGAACTGGGGCAGATTAGTCAGATAGACTACCTTGCGAGGGGGCTGTCAGATCATTCACCTCTGAGGGTACAGCTGGGGGCTAAAACCCGAGACTCATCCAACGTGAAAATTGAATGCCTGGGACCTACAAAATTATGGGATCATACATGGTCTCCGGACAGACACCAAAATTTTCTTCAAGGAAAATAAGGGTACTGTAGACTCTGGGTTTTAATTGTGGGAGGCGTATAAAACTGTACTGAGAAACAGGGCACAGAACCCAATAGCATTGGAAAAGAAAAAGGAGAGAGAGAAAATAGAGCAGATGGAACATCAGATACACTAGAGGGTCAGGTAATATTTAGGCCAGATCCGCTGACCTCCCGACAACTGGAAGCCCTTAGATTAGGATACCATGAATTGGCCCAGGAAGAGGCAAGGCAACAGAGATTGGCCACATTACCTCGTATTTATGAGGCATGAGACAAAGCTGGAAAATTGCTGGCCTGGCATAGCATAAAGGAAGCCAAGGCTAGATGGGTGGGTTCAATTGTAAACGATCTGGGAGCGACTCTCTCCACAGATGAACAAATAGTGTCGACATTTGCCAAACACTATGAAGAATTTTATGACAGGATAACATTTAGCGATACAGCCGCCATTGACGAATATCTTAAAGACATACAGGTTCCCAGAATAGAGAAGTGCGACCTGAAAACACTAGACGGAGACTTGACGCTGGTGGAAGTGGGAGAGGCTGTGGTCCGGTTGAGACCGGGTAGAACCCCGGGCCCAAACGGATTACCCGCCGAGCTATATAAAAAGTGTAAAGATCAATTGAGCCCTCACCTTCTGGGTCTCTATCAAGATGCGTATGAGGAGGGCATTCTTCCAGCATATCTTCGTGACTATCCACAAGAAGGGCAAGCCCAGAGACAGATGCGGCTCATATCGTCCCATCTCTCTGTTGAATACAGAGGTTAAAATTCTCACGACAATCCTGGCCATGCAACTCCTACGTGTCATAACGACCCTCGTCCATTGCGACCAATCTGGGTTCATGCCCGGCCGGGCAACCAGATGGAACATCCACAGATCACACAACTGGATGATGGCAGTTAAAAAGCGCAATACCCCACATGCTTTTCTTTCGTTAGATGCTGGGAAAGCATTTGACGCGGTGCATTGGCCCTTTTTAGACTGCATGCTAGTCAAATTCAGTCAGAAATTTAGGAAATGGGTGTCTTTATTGTATACCTCTCCTAGAGCAGCATTAAGAGTCAATGGTAGGATCTCCCACACATTCCCTATATCCTGTGGGACTAGGCAGGGATGCCCTTTATCTCCACTCCTATTCGCACTTGTGATTGAACCCCTAGCGTGTGCCATTAGAAAACACCCTGGGATGCGGAGCTCCAGGGCTACACCCGATGATCAAAAGGAGGAAAAAATATCACTATACGCAGATGATGTTCTCCTGTTTGTAACATGACCAGACACAATGGTCCCCATAGTGTTCCAAATAATAGAGGAATATGGCCGGTTCTCGGGCTATAAGGTCAACCAACACCAGTCAATACTATACTGCCTGACTCAAATATCTGAATGGCCACCACTGCCTAGAGATCTCCAAATTGCTGCAGAAGAATTCAAATACCTTGGGGTCTTTCTTACACCTCACGCAGAGGGCTGCCGCAGCCACAACATCCTGCGGGTATTATCGAATTTCAAACAGGATGCGGACAGATGGAAAGAACTACCTCTCACCATAATGGGATGGGCAGCCATGTTTAAAAGGGATTCCCTGCCCCAATTCCTATATGCACCCCAGAACACATACCACCCTCTCCCGAGAACGATATTCAGGGAAATGGACTCCGAACTTCGAGCACTGCTGTGGTTGAATGGCCACCCAACGATTGCCATAAAGACGTTACAATGCTACCCATACAACGGGGGATTAGAGCTTCCCGACATTGAAGCATATTACTTGTCGGCCCACCTAACCCCCACAAATGACTGGATACACTTAGCATGGGACTATCCCACATATAGACTAGAAAGGGAGACTCTGACACCGCACACGTTCCTACACTACCTGTATGGAGGGAAAGGGATTCATAGCCTGCTCACAGCAACACGAGTCACTATGGAGGTATGGGAAAGGACCACTAGGACACTGGGGTGGGCCCACAAGATAACAAGGGCCACACCGCTGTGGAAGGGAAACTGTTTTAGAGAGGTGGGTGGGCTTTAGGGCTTTGAAGCATGGGAAATGCTGGGGATCTCTACAGTGGGAGATATTACTGTAAGGGGCAAGTTCAAATCCTTCTCTACCCTCCAAACTGAATTTAAACTACATAGCTCCCAATTCCTCAAATATGCCCAACTACGCATGAGGAGCGGAGGGAGTAAGGGAAACAGAGTCACCGGAGCATTCACCACTTGAGGGAAGACTACTGCAGGAAGAACTCACGACTAAGGCAGTATCACTCACCTATAAGACAATAAATAATAATATGCCTGACACCCTGGGTAAACTAAAGGAAACATGGGAGGGAGACCTGGGGGAGATAGAAGAGATAGATTGGGAAGCAGCCTGATGCACCCTAGAGAGGTTGCAATTAAAATCAGACTGCGTCTCATCCAGTTTAAAATCCTTCATAGGGCTTACTGCGACAGAGTAAAACTACATAAATTGGGCCGGGCTATGTCCCCCCAGTGTCTGCGCTGTCAAGCCGCTGCAGGAAACCTCCTACACACGACATGGGAGTTTCCCCGTATCCAGGTGTACTGGGACGAGATAATTAAAGAATTAAATGGAATACTAGAAATATCCCTTCCAGCAGACCCGAAATTCATCCGCCTGGGAATTCCATGCGATGTCATTGTTCCTAGACCCCAATTGCTCTTTAGCTCACTGGGGTTAGTAGTGGTGAAGCGAGACATAGCAGGGCATTGGGGCACACAAGAGATCCCGACATTACCCAAATGGAAATGTGGCATGGACCTGGACATGGCAGCGGAAGGAGTTACATACAACAGCAGAGGTTGCCCCAAGAAATTCACTAAAATATGGAGTAACTGGATGAACCACAATGGTTTAACAGGAAGCAATGACGACACTCAAATCACTACCTATGGGGCGCAGGACTAGTGAGACCAAATGGGCTCAGGACACTAAGGGGCTGATTAAGATGGCGGGCGGATCGCCACCGCCGGCCCGGCGGTGACGATCCGCCCGCCATCGTAACCTGATTTACCCCCCGCCATATTATAATGGTGGGGGTTATCGCAGCGGACGCAAAGTGCGTCCGCCGCTTTTCCGCTGGTCGGCAATCGTTCCGATTGCCGGCCGGGCGGAACTGGGGCACAATATGGTGGCGGTGCTTAGCAGGCACCGCCATCCATATTATGATGCATGTTTTTAAAGGCCTTTCCATGGCAGCGATGCCGCCATGGAAAGGCTGGTGGGGATGTGATTTAGGGGCCCGTTGCAGGCCCCCAGGGGGGGTGGGGGGTGCACTTGGGGGTACCCATGGTACCCCCCTCAGTTTCCATGCACAAGGTGACAGGCACCGTGCGGTGCCTGCCACGTTGTGCATGGAAATGCACAACATGGCAATTTGGCATTGCGGCGGGTGCTGCTGTAAGCAGCACCCGCCGCAATGTCAAATATGCGGAATGCGACCGTCAGGGTGGCGGTCGCATCCTAATTTGTGGTGCGGGACCGCCGCACGTCTGGCGGCTGGTCCCAACACCGCGAGGATGGCGGGCGGGCTCAGGTCCGTCCGCCATCCTAATAGGCCCCTAAGAGAGGGAGTGAGGTGGGGAACCAGGGCATCTCCAAAGTATAAGGGAATTATACATGATGTTACTTCCCTAAATATGTACTAAGAACAGGTGAGAACACCGGAGATGAGAAAACTGAACTAACATGTCTGACCAAAGTGTGACCTGTTGTTATTGTTGTATGGTATGAATGTTTCTTAAACAATTGAAACAAATAAAAATATATATTAAAAAGAAAAACTGCTTACCATACACTCTGAACTTCGTATTAGGCACTTTAAATGTGAAGATATGCACCCCCTTTTTTGATGTTCATCGGGATATTTAGTGAACTTAGGGGCCCATTACGATGGCGGGCGGAAGCACAACCGCCGTGCTGGCGGATGCAGAAACCACCAGTTACCGCCGGCACGCAGCAGTCCACACGCCCGCCCAATTACGATGCGAAAAGCAGGCCAAACACCGCCGGCAAGCCAGCAACACCGTCCGCCATCAAAGTGCGCCCGTTCAAGTAGCGGCGCAGCACAACTGACACACACCGTCCGACGAAACACGTCCCGCCCGGCGTATAAATTACGATGCCGCAAACAAACGGCTCCCACGGCTAAGAGACACCGCACGTGAAAGAGAGGCGGTAACACGGACGCAGAGCACGGACAACGAAGAAGCGGCACCCGGGCATGAATCCAGCACTGCAGGCCCTTCCCATGCTTCTGCTGATGCACCACCAAGGACGCAACGTGCCGCGGAGACGCAGGTAGGCACACACACAACAAGTGCACGCGCAAACAGCGCACACAGTGCAAGGGCGGAAAAGCGGACAACCCCCACCAGCGCGTGTACACTACACATCCACCATCGCATCCACATATGACACACAGGCCAAATCGTAACATCGCAGAACACATGTGTACACACCACCTGGGACTAGGAACCAACCACCCCGTCACGGCCCCAAAGCGCCGATGGCGCCGCCACACATGCGCACAACGCAGAGGCCAACCGCAGCGCCATGCATGCGTCGCACACAGACACAGGGACACAACCAAGCAGCACACACACCAGCCCCACCCCGAACGCACATGACACGTGACAGGCCGGCCACAGACATGTCCCCAACGCCCAATTCACGGACAACACCCAACGCCACACAACCGACGCACACATGTCAGTGAAGTCACGCAACAGCAGGACACACCCCAGTGTAACAAACATGGCGAAGCACACAGCGGCGGCAACACCAACTAGGAGAAGCAGGGCCCCTTCGGGAAGAGGAACGCCAGTACCACACTGAAAAACCCATACCACCCTGCACATATGAACAAGACACATGAAACGGAACACCAAAGAGCCCGGGGACCGACAACAGGTGGCCCAAGAATTACATCCACACACAGGCCCAACGCAGAGCGGAAAGGCAGCCTGCCGCCCACACAAGGGAGAGCAGACAGCACTGAATGACCTTCCATTCCAACACCGAAACCACAGCCCTACGACAGAAGCCGGTGAATACAGCCATTGTCCAAGAATAGACCAACACAGGCATGCCGAGGAGACCGACCACAGGGCAGATAGCGCATATCACAGAAGCACACAACGGACGGGGAAGAAAGAAGAAAACACTCCCCCATGTCGGCCATATGCAAGTTAATTGGAAGGAGTCACACAGCACCGACCTTGAACTGTCTGAGAAGCATGTGGGAAGAGGGCCCGTGTCCTCCAAACAAGCCAACAGAACACAAGTCCTGTCTCCCCACGACTACACAGAGCTCACAGCAACCCCGGAGCGTGCACATTGCAGACTGCACACACAGCCGGAGCACGCCACCTCTACGAACCGCTGCGAAATGGCAACCGCAACACACCTACCCAACTACGCCGAAGAGCTCAAGCTGTACCAAACCAACACGATACATACATTGGGATGCGATCTCCTGTCCCTGCTGAACGTAAGTTACCGACTGACTTACCGCATCACATTGTTCAGCTGCGTCATGCCCGTCTTCTACTGTCGGAGGTGTCCCTACCAGCATCCCGTCGAGATATGCCTCTCCAACCCGGCATGTCTGAAGGCGGACCTGCTACCACTACTCCTCCCTCTGGACGCACACGACAGGGCCTGCTCTGCCTATGGGGGCATGGCGTATGTGGCCAACATCCGCACGCGCACTGAAATGGAACCACTGTGCCTCCACCACGACGGATCATCGAGAACAGCTACATCGAATGTCACCCAGCATGCCCCATCATGGTCCTCCAAGGGACAACCTACGAACAACACCTTGACAGCCACCATCCGCTTCATTGGCTGGCAAACATGTACACCACCAATGACATGGAAGCCCTGCTGGGCGGCATCGCATACCTGACAACCTGTAAATACGTCGGACCACAACGCAGGTTCCCGAGTGACCTATGAAGTCCAACCCCGCACCCATGCTCAGCTTCCGCACGGACTGGCCAGTCACCACCACAACAGCCATACCAAACGACCGGCAACTGTAACCACACCATCAACGACATCGACATGACATCGGATATGACAGGGACATGCACACTGTTCCCCATCACATCCAGGAACACCGCATGCATCGTGGGAGGCAGTGGCATGGGCTCTGTGCATCGCACCCACATGGACGGAACTGCACGAACAACCAGGACACGACATGGATCCAGCGCACATGGACACACACACCGCTCAGTGGACATGAATAGGTCGCCTGGAGTCTGTGGGTGCTGCACCCCTCCCACCCCCGCCCCGGGAATCCCATACCAGGACCTTTGCATGGACGACAAGTGCATACAACAACAACACGACCCCAGTGACTGTGACATGTCCAGTAACCACCACAGTGCAACAACAAGTGGCACGCCGCTGCATCGCACGCAAGCACATGCCCTGATGTCATCTCACATGCACGCGTGCATGAGGAACAACCGCAGCAAACCTGTCACATGGAACTGAGATGGACTGTGCCCATGATGCCGAGCGGTCTGGTAGGCTACATGTATACCGTCTGTGTCAAAGTCCGCAGCTCCGCAGCTATACGTAAATGTACATTAGCACAGCCTTGGCCAAGCAGATGTAACCCCACACCCTATCCCATTTGTTATCATGCTCAGTATATCCTCAACATGTATTCCGCTGCCAGTAGTGTCCACTATACTGCATCACAGAGGACAGAAGACTCAATATAATGTTTGAAACCAGAACTGTCTCCGCTGACTCATTTCACAAGTACGAATGAGAGAGGATGAGAGTATGTGAAGTACACGGCAGTCGTGACATGACCATGTAGTCCACTGGTATTGGATGTCAACGCAAATGAGTAGCACTACTGTGGAAGACACACATGTGTCGTGTGAAGTCGTATGGACGCAGTGCTCAGGTGGGTGGGTGCGACGGGTAGATGCGCACATGCCAAGTTGGAGCACGCCGTGTTGGGAGGGGTCATGAACAGTACACCACCGCTTCCCTGGGCATTGTGAGAGGACACCTGTCGGGGGGAGTGAACACGTGTGTGCACAGCAGCCGGGCACACGTACAAAGCGGTACCAGGCGCACCTCAGCCCACCCTCTGTGGACAAGCTGGATCCTGTTGTGCGCCCGCCATGCCCCTTGACAAGGCACACACAGCCCCAGTCGACCAGGTGTAACCCCAACATAGTCAATCCGCACAGGCGATACAGGGCACGGGATGGCAGTGGAGCATGGTGTGTGAGAGGTCTCCTCGCGCTCCTCCTGGTCATATCACGCAGGCAATAGAACCTCAACGTCTAGCATGGCACAAGTCAAATGGAAGTGTAGGGGGACGCACCACAGCACGAGCAGCACTGACGTCACGGGAGGTGGCTCGCACCATCCCATCCATTGCCCATCATACCAACCACGCCACATGCCATTGCGACTAAGTGCAAGCGCGTGCGCCACCACCCCCGAGCCCTCCCCAGAGAGGCCAAAGAGTGAATGTGTGGGCCATCAGCCACAGACGGACGCGGCCTGGCCGCAAGGGCAGCCACAGCCTCTGGAGTGTCGCAGGTGGCGGATCCGGAAGGCGAAGACTGTGATGCATAGTCCATGCAGGCCGGGTCTCCATTTGGGGCACCACGCAGGTGGACGGCGTCCCGCCACACATCATACCCTGAGACAGCCCACTCGTGCAACTGGACCCACACATACACTCCTTGCCCTCTCTGGTGCGAGCTTGGGGCTGCCTGTGCAAGCGCTAGCCTCGCAGGTGAGCATGCATATTGGGGGGCGAGGGGAGGACATGAGGGCTGGGGCGAAGATGACTGTATCACTGTCAGTTAGTACAAGGGATGACCCAGATGTGGAAAGGAAGAGACGTGTCCCGTGTGTACTGCAACTAGTCGCCAATCCAACTACCCCCATGTCCGGAATGTAAGCCCGCACCTAGGCCCGCCCATCCGCCACATCGAACATACCACCAGCACGACAACCTTCCCATTCGAAACACTGACTGGGGGTGGCGACCAGTGAACAATCATGTGTAGCCTACCCACGCGTACATGTGGGCCCTCCATGATCCATGTCACCTGCGGCAAAGACATGACATGCGCAATGAGGGAAGTGAGGAGAGCTGTCCGCCCCACGCGCAGAAGGTGCATCAGCTCCACAGACCCAGAAGCGAGTCCAGCAGGGGTCACATGTGCAGGGGCAGCTGTGCCTGGTGTGAAGGCACATGCATATAGACAGCACATCGACCAATGTGTAGTCTGCCCACATCCACAGTCCATCATCATGCGGACATAGGAATTGAACACAGGGCAACACATCTTAGTTGGTGCACCCACCGTGACCAACAATGCGCAATCATCGACGTACCCGCCCTGTGCATGGCCCCCACCCAACGGAGGCACATCCAGTGCCACCATCCCACACACACAAGCCTTCCACGGAACATGCTGTGTCCAATGGTCAGTACAGAGTCAGCGCCCATCTGGTGGATCCTGAACAGGAGACACATGCACACACATGCCAGCTCCCACTATGTACGTCTGCCACCTGGCACGTGCAATGTAACCTCTCACCTGTGACGTGTGACTGCAAGCACACAGCCGTCTTGGCATGGGGCTGTCAATGTGGACACCAGTCAATGTTTCGGGAGCTGTGATCCGTACAGTGCTGTACATAGGGTGCAGTGCTGACACCTACTACTGTCTCATATCCCCTCGTGCCACAGGTCCCACTTGTATTGGCCGCTCAGCCCGTGCCCACATCGTCGTCGTCGTGTGCCATACTCATCCAGCCTCGGAAGCAGTTCCATGCTCAGCAGACACTCATGTTGCCGTGGCGTTGCCGCTTGACGAATATGCAGTCAGTCCCCATCAGCACGCCCCGCAAGTCATTGGGGCCTAGATCCCCATGTGCATGCACATGGCAGTGGTATGTCTCACTTGCCATTGCCATTGTTGGGAGACCTGTGTAAGTGTATTGTGGCCGTGCCGTCCCAGCTTGACAGCTGGGCTGTGGCTCATGTGCTTGCTCAGTCATGTCAGTGATGTGTATGCGAAATTGCTATGTGCCGTGTTGCTTTGACATGTGTCCTCTGCCATTTTCCCCAGGCGGAGACCGAACATTGACCGCCCATACCAATTGCTGGCGGACATGGACGATACAGAGGTAATCAGGAAGTTTCGGCTGGACAGGCCAACTCTGCATCGACTGTGTGCCATGTTAGAGCCCCATCTCCGTCCCCGCAGGGTGTATCCGACTGCTGTCACCCCCACGGCTAAGGTGATGGCCGCCATGCATTTCTTCGCCACTGGGTCATTCCAGCACACAGTGGGCAGTGGAGGAGGGATGTCCCAGCCCATGTTCAGCAAGGTGCTGAGGGATGTACTGGCAGCCATGATGCTGTACCGGAACAGGTACATCAGATTCCCCAGGGCTCGTGAATTGGCGGCAGTGAAGGGTGCATTCTATGCCCTTGGCAGAATCCCACACGTCGTGGGAGCCATTGACTGCACTCATGTTGGCCTTGTTCCACCACAGGCCACTGAGCACCTGTACCGCAACAGGAAGCACACGCACTCCCTGAATGTGCAAGTGGTGTGCCTTGCGGACATGGTGATCACCCACGTGTGTGCCAAGTTTCCAGGCTCGGCCCATGACGCACACATAATGCGCAACAGCATCTTGCCACGACTGATGGCCAATCTGCAACAGGATCGTGGCTGTATTGTCGGTGAGTATGTGGAGTGGTGTAGCGTGCTGGTTGTGCGATGCTGTCCCCTGTCCAGTTGGAATAGCAACGGTTCTCTGTGTCCCTCACACCCAGGTGACTCTGCGTATCCGAATGGGGCATGGCTGCTCAGTCCATTGAGGAATCCTCGCACCCCAGCAGACGATCGATACAATGAGGCACATGGGAGGACCAGACGTGTGGTCGAGCGTACCTTTGGCCTCCTCAAGTCCAGGTTCAGGTGCCTGGACCGCACCGAGGGTGCACTGGCGTACTCCCCACAGAAGGTGTGCCAGATAGTGGTGGCGTGCTGCATGCTGCACAATCTGGCCATTCGGAAGCAGATCCCCCTCATTGTGGATGACGGAGATCAACCAGGGCCCCAGCCCGCAGACCAGGACAGCTCGAGTGAGGTGGACAGCGGAGAGGAGGAAGCTGGGAATGTGCGCCAGCAGCTCATCGCCCGCTACTTCACTTGACGGTGAGTGTCCATGTACGACGGATGATGTGTCTGTATCTATGCAGGTGTGTGTGTGCTGTGTCAGGGTGGCCGTATGTTCACTGCGTGCAGTGTGTCAACGCTCCATGGCCAGGGTAGTATGCCACTGTTGGTGACTGTGGCATTGTGCCCTATTGCTCTGTGCGATGTGTGTACATTGCTTGTAGTTGTTGACATGTACTGTGTGATGGGTGTGTGACACACTCATTGAATGTGCTCCTGTTCTGTCTCCCACCCCTAGGTCCCTACAGGCCCTCCGGATTCCATTGCCATGCCACGCATCAGGTGCCCTTCCGCCCAAGGTGGCCGTTGTATTCCGTACAAATAAAACACAGGGCACAAACAGCAGTTAGTGAAAAAGGTGCATTTATTACGAACTGTGACATGTGATTGTGTGTAAGGTGATGACAAAAGTGGTGCGTGCAGTGACAATGAGCTGTCGGTCATGGCTGCGTGATGATCAGGGTGTACCCACTGGTTCTATGTCCATAGTCCAACACACACATGCCATCCAGCTGGCTGTGTGGAGTGGGATCGTAGAGCAAGTCAATGCAGTGGCTGGTCAAGGAAGGCTGGCGGAAGGCTGGCTGGCTGCCTCACTTGCGACTGGAGCGTGCGAAGTCCTCCCGGGAGATCTGTTTCCTCTTCGGACGGCCCCTTCCACGTTTGGGAGGGGGTGTGTGGTGGCGACCTGCTGGTGGTGGGTGAGGTGTGCTCACTGGCTGTGGACGCAGGGGAAGTGGACACTGCTGGCCGACCCTGCGCCCTAGCAGGTGGTGGCGGAGGTGGTGTTGCTGGCCTTGCCTGTGACCCCACCGCCACCACCAGCTGGCCCATGAGGTCCACGAGTTGGTCCATACGGGACACGAATTGGCCCATATGGGCGTCCATGGACCTCAGCACCCCCAGCACCTCCCGCGTGTCTGAAGCAGACCTGACCCATTGTTCTTGGGCCTCTTCATAGGCCCCAAGGACTCTGGCCATTTGAGGCAGGGCATGGCTCCCAGGGGAGGCTGGCGTTTCCCTGACCCTGCTCCTCCTACCAGTCCTGCTGCCACCGGCCCTGCCCACTAGCCACATTGCTCACCACGGTCCTCGCTGTGGCTCCCAGGGTGGATCCAGTCGGCCGGGCCACCACCTGCGCTGGGGCTGGTGCCAGCGAAGACGTGGTGGTGGTGGAGGCGGTGGTGGTCGGTGCGGCGATGGTGGCGGTTGCGGCAGTGGTAGTGGCCGCAATGACCGTGGGTGTGGCCGCAACGACAGTGGCAGCAGGGGACTGGGACTGTTCAGCATCCCTGGATGATGGGTTGGTGGGTAGGAGGGGTCCTGGGGAGCGGCTGGGCCCTGCCACGCCAGATGGGCCAGCTTGGTGGTCCGTGTCCAAAGAGGTGGACAGATCCTCCAGATCCGTGTGTCCTCGTTGGGGGCTTGTAGGCTGGCTGTGCTGGCTGCTGTCTCCATCCCCAGCATCCAGCAGTTCGTCACCTGTGGAGAGAATGAGATTTGTTATTGTGTTGCACCTGGCGAAGTATGTATTAGTCGTCTGACATTGGCAGTTCGTGCAATCTCGTACATGGGTTTCCCGGAGGCGAGTGTGTGGCTGTGGCATCTGTAGTTGTGTGTGCTAGGCAATGGGACTGTGTGCTGTGCACATGTGGCATGGGACGGATTGGCCATGCCGATGGGTGTGTTGCTTTGCCCCTACTCATTGTGACTCTGGTGTATGCGGGCTCCTGGCCCATCCTGGGTCTGGTTTGTACTTTGCTTTTGGGGTTCAAATGGGACGCTTAGGAACGCATATGGCAACATGGGGGCCATGCCCCAGATTCGCATTTGGGAGGGGATATGCTTTTGGGGTACATGCTGTGAGCCATGGGTGCCGAGCGTGACATGTGTTGTGGCAGCATGACAGTGCATGGTCTGAGGTGTGTGCATGCCTGACATGCCCTGCATATTTGCTGTCTGTTGTGGTTACTGGACATGGCATTGGACGCATCGTTATGAGTGAGTGATAGTTGTGTGCCAGCCAACGTATTGCAGTTGTCCCATCTCCTTGGTGTGCGTGCTGCCCTGTGCCATGTGCATCACTGCAGTGCTCGGGGAGTGTGGCCCATGTTGTGTGTTGTTGCTCACAGTGTGTCGTGCGCTTAATTGACTTCTGGCACATGGTTGGTCATGGGCATGTGTCTTAGCGTGACTGCTGTATGTGTGGCAGCTGTGCGGATGACATGCCTTTCATGTGACTGGGGCTGACGGATGGGATGGATGGTATGTTGTATGTGCATGGTGTGTCTGTGAGTTTGATGGGTTCAGTGGTGTTCGTGTGCATTTCTGTTGTTCCGCTCTGTTGCGTCTAGTGTTGTTTGTCTTACATAGGCGTAGTTGTGGGGTGTGGGGTTGACAGGCAGTGGGGGCTACATGGACAGGACTTCAATGGTGTTTCGGTTGTGTGTGATGAGTTGCACAGTGGCTGCTGTGTGGGACTATATTCAGTGTGGCTTGTGCATGCAGACGTGGCTCCTTGGGTGTTGCTATGTCTGTGATGGGTCATGTGGGGTGTGAGTCTGCTGTTCATGTCCGTGTGTACATTGTTCACTTGTTCGTGACGGTGGGCGGTGCTGCGTGTCCGTGTGCTACGTGAATGTCCCATGTGTTGGTGGTGTTATGGTCCTCATGCCTCCAGTAATCCAGCCCTGTCCAGTTTCCCACCTGCAAGTTGTTCGTGCGTGCACTGTACTGGATGCCACATGGCTCTAAGCGGGGGTGCTCCATGTTGCAGGTCTGTGGGGGTGGGGGGTGTAGTGGGTCGTGGGGGTGGCTGTACACCCACTGACACCGATTGCTGTGGACCGTGATGTCTGCCTTTCGGCTGTCGTTGTGCACTGCGGTGGCTGACACGTGGCTGTGGGGTGTGGGGGATGCTCCTCCTTGCTGTGCTGTGGGACTGGGGCCTGGTGTGTGTTGTACTTGGGCTGTCCACCGTCCCACCCACTGCACTTTGTGTTCCTGCCACTTACCTGTTACTTGTCGGTTAGTGCAGCTGTGGCGGACACATGGGTGTGGTGGGTGCTCGTTGTGGCGCTTCTGGCATATTTGGGGACCTGTTGGTGGTTACGTGGCTGGCTTAGTGTACACATGTCCCCATGCATCTTACAGTTGTTCGGTTTGGGCTGTGTGTGGTAGTGTCTGTTGCATGTGTGTGTGATGTGTTGTGTATTGTGTGCTGGACATGGGGGTGTTTGTCCCTGGGAGCTGTGGCATGGTAGTTGCGCATGTGAGTACATAGCGGTGTGCTGGTATACATTAGTTTGTACTTACCAGCCTCCACTCCCCCTGGTAATCCGGCGAGGATCTCCGGATGGATTACGACTCGCACCTTCTCCTCCCACGCTTTGAAGGTCTTAAAGAGCGCGGGATTCCCTCCGCCAGTGACGGCAGCCAGCTCTCTGTTTTTGCCCTCCTTCTTCTTGACCAGGCTCTTTACGTCATTCCAACGTTTGTTTATCTCGGTTCTGTTCCTGGGCAGGGTCCCGACTGCATTGACCTGGTCTACGATCCGGTTCCACATTCTGTTTCTGGTGGCTAGTGGTGTGTGCTGGACCATGTTCCCATAGATTTGTGGGTGCACCTTGATGATCTCGTCGACCATGACCGTCAGCTCCATGGGCGTGAACTTGGGCATCCTTTGTGGTGCCATGGTGTTTGTGGTGCTGGTGCGGTGTGTGTTGTGTAATGTGCAGGGGTTTGTGGTGCCGGTGTTTGGTGGTGGTGGTGGTGGTGGTGGTGGTTGTGATGTGTGCGTTTCTGTGGTGTGCTGCTGTCCTTGCTGTGTCACTGTGTCCTCTCCTCTCCTCTCTGGTTTGCAATGTGGCAAGGGGTTGTGGTCTGTGGGAGTGCTGCTTTTGTACTCACCTATGTGGGTGTGTCCTCATGGTCTGTTGTTTTCAGGTGTGTTGTGTCTGGAGTTCTGGCCTTTGTATTTTTTGTTTGTCCGGGGGGTGTTTTCGGGATGTGTACTGTGCTTGTGTATTTGTGTGTGCCTTGCTGTGTGGACTTGTTGGCCATGTTGTGTGCTATTGGTTTTGTGTGCGGATGGTTTCTGTGCAGGTACGTGGGCGCCATGGCTTCTGCCGTGTCGATTCTCATCGGCGTTGTTTGCGCTGGCGGGCGGTATATTTGTTGTTTTCCGCGCTCATGGCGGTGCGATCGTAATTTCACGTGCGGTGTGTCGGCCGTGTGGGCGGGCGGTTTTGTGTTGTCGTGCGTGTTTCCGTCCGTGGCGGGCGGTTTGACTCCGACTCGGACGATGGCGGGCGGTATTTTGTGTGATTTTTCCGCCGATGGCGGTTTTCGGTTTGTGTAATCGTAATGGCGTGGTCGGTGTTCAGGCGGTGTGTGCGGGCGGATTTTTGCCGCTTCCATGCCTGGCGGATTTTTTTACGCCGGGTATCGTAATGAGCCCCTTAGTCTCTTAATTTGTGTATTTTACAAACATTTTCAGGATTCTTTAACCGGCAGCCTAGAAACACAGGACTGAACATTTTTCTTTTATTTTAGTGTTTTTTAATATGAATTGTATTGTGCTTTTATGCAATGGTTTTTATTAACTAAGCATATATCTATCTAAATAAAAATAAAGTGGCAATATTTGTCATGGCAGTCCAGTGCATCTGCAACTGCCAGGACATGGAAGATCATGCACGTGCACCCAGGGATCTGCATTAGAGACCAAGGATGGTCAAGTGAATCTTTACCTGCGAAGACCTGCAAGATCCTGCATGGAATCCCTGAGATCTGCATTACAGACCATGGCAGTCCACTGAATCTTCACCCATGGGGAGCTGCAAAATCGTGTGTGGACACCGAGAGTTGCATTAGAGACCTGGCAGTCCAGTGCATCTTCACCTGCAGGTAGCTGCCGATCCTGCATGGATTCCACTAAAGCTGCAATAGCAAACATGGCAGTCCAGTGCATCTCTACCTGCAAGATCCTGAATGAACTCCCAGGGGTCTGCATTAGGGACAATGGCAGTCCATCTTTACCTCCCGAGACCTGCAAGGTCCAGCACGGTATCCCAGGGATGTGCATTGCAGATCATGGCAGTCTAGTGCATCTTCATCTGCAGGAAACTGAAAGATCAAGCATCGACTCTCAGAGATCTGTAGCAGAGATATGGCAGTCCAGTGCATCTTCACCTGCAGGTAGCAGGTGCTGTAGGTCCTGCAGGGATTCCACCTGTATCTGCATTAGAGAGTATGGCAGTCAAGTGCACCTCCACTTACAGGAACATGCAAAATCCTGCAAGGACTCCAAGGGATCTGCATTAGAGACAAAGGCAGTCTAGTTCATCTTCACCTGCAGGGGGCTGCAAGACCGTGCGTGAACTCACAGGGATCTGAAATAAGGCCCATAGCATCAAATGGGTAAACCGCCTAAGTACCATGGGTACCTCTGCAAGAAGTAACATTGATATACGGAATTTCACAGCTCATCACAGACCGCTTTATCCTCACCCGCATAGACATGTCAAAAGTAAAATGGAGAACCAGGTTTCTATTAAACGAGCCTATGATAGTTAAATGTAATTTCTCATGCAGGGACGAGTACAGTTTTTATGGGGAGCTGCATTGCTGTGTGTAGTAACCAATATCGTTCCATTCTCTGCAAGGACATTTCAGATACCGAAGGCAGGCATTGTATCCTCTCCTGCAATAGTCATAGAGATCCAAAGATCAGCACAAGGTAGTGCATCATGTCCTCTCCTGCTTGAACCCCTGAAATATTGCATTGAGCAGAATGGATCTACAATACAGCACAAGGAAATGTTTTATACCCTCTGCTGCAGGGGTATGTGAAATACTACAAGGTGCCTCACAGATCTGAATGAACAAATCCCATGGTAGTCTAAGGTGCCCATTTGTGCAGAGATATAAGAGCCCTTGCAGGGATTAAACGGAATCTGCATCCTAGCACATACACCAGCTCTTGCAGGAACACATGAATTCTTACACTGTCACAGAGAGCTGAATATTAGAGCATGAAGTCCATTAAACAGTCTCCTATAGTGCCCAATGAAATCACATATGGGTAGGGGAATCAGTGAAACAGAAAATTAAGTCCTTTTTAACCTCTCAATGGGGGCCTTGTGTGTCGACCCAGGAGGGCTGGTTTTGGACCATTAGCCTTGCGTCTGTTAGTTAGAACCCAAGTTTGGTAATGGGTCAGTAAGTAGAATTTTTTACTGTGGAGCACAGAAGCAAAGAATGCTTTTTGCATTTTTCCTCTTCTGCTTTCACCAGTTTGGTGTTTGTACAATATATGGAAAAAGAATATCGTGATACAAACATATTGTGTCAAGAATATCGGGATGTCAAAAATATTGTCAACAGGAATATCGAAGGTAGAAATATCGTTTAAAGTGTTGTTTTTAATATAGTTGTAAAAAAATCTATTTAGAAAATATTGCTGTATGTAATATTGTTTGTAAGTGTTAATTAGTATGTAATTTATTGTGGCGTGTTTGATTCTATATGTTTATTAAGTTTTTTATTTGTGTTTTTAGTAAGATACTGTATTAATTATGAAATAATTGATATTTGTATTTTTAGTTGTATTAATGTATTACCATAATGGATTTGAATTTTTTTTAGCAGCTGGATATTGGGTTTTTAGGGGACAAAGGTGGGGAGATTTTTTTAAAGTGGCTATTTTTATGTAAATGTTATCTTAATTATTTTAATGATATGCAAATTAATATTGTAAAATGTTGAAATTAATTTTGTTACCTTAATTATTTTTATAAACTATAATTCATAATTAATATATATTAATTATACTAAAAGAAAATTAAAAAAGAATTCTTTTAAATATTACAATACATATTTAAATTACAACTTTGGAAAATTTTAAATATATAAAAATACATAAAAACATTAAAACTAGTAGAATTATTGGAAAGTGTTTTAAATGAAAGTTTAACATTTTATAATTTTTGTTAAAAAATGTAATCACAATTTCTTTAATTAAAATTTCATTGTAAAAATAAATTGTTTTTATATATATATTTTTTTAATTTATGAATGCCAATTTGGGGTTATGATTTTATTTTTTATTTTATGGTTCACAGTTTAGGAATATAATAGTAAATATTTTAGAAAGTGTATTCACTATTAATAGTGATAAAAATGTTTTTTGTATTTTAATGTGTAAATATGAATATATAGGTCTGTAGTGATTACTGTGTTTTTAAATTAAATTTTAGTTAATTTTATAGGTCAAAAATTATGTACGAGTATGGAGCATTGATTGTGTATATAAAATGTTTAGTTTGTAGCACCTTTTACAAAATGTTTTAGATTGCAGTGGAACTAGTAAACTTTACCCCTTTAGTGTCCAACACCTTACCCAAATTGGTATAGATTGGAGTGGGGATAGTAAATGTCACCCCTTTACTGTCCAACACCTTCCACAAATTGGTTTAGATTGGAGCTGGAATTGTAAATGTCACCCTTTTAGTGTCCAGCACCTTCCCCAAATTGTTACAGGTTGGAGTGGGAATAGTAAATGTCACCCTTTTATTGTCCAACAACTTCCACAAATTGGATTGTAGTGGGAATAGTAAATGTCAACCTTTGAGTGTCCAACACCCTCCTCAAATTGGTTTAGATTGGAGTTGGAATAGTAAATGTTACCCTTTTAGTGTCCAACGCCTTCCCCAAATTGTTATAGATTGGAGAGGGAATAATAAATGTCACCCTTGTATTGTGCAATAACTTCCACAAACTGGTTTAGATTGGAGTGTGAATAGTAAATGTCACCTCTTTAGTGTCCAGCGATTAGTGTCCTTAGTGTCAGCGATATTTCCCTCATCCTTCACACTTCTATCAGATATCGTGTGAATGCAAATAGCCTCACTTCACAACTGTCGTTGACTTTGTGCTCCCTAATGCCCATGTTCTGACAGAGTGGCACAATCCAGTATCTTCTACAACACGATGAGGCCGGGCAAAAGAATATGGCATGTCCCACAGTTTCATTACTGTCTCCACAGGGTGGGCCCTGCAGGACGGTGGTCCCCTGACCTCATTCCCACTTGGCAGTAAAGGATCAAATGGGTAAGGTCTCATACCGAAATTGCAGGTACAGGCGCCTGGCTAAGGGTGACTCGCTCTCATCCAGTAAACCCTCCTGGATATAGGAGTCCTTAACTATAAGAAATGTGAACGTAGGGGAACCCCTATTCATGTGAGAGTGTGGGAATGAGTCTCTGTGAAGCCAAAAAGCATCTTTAAGTTGGGACATGGTGGTGACCTCAGCCTCACCAGGGGCACTCCACAGGCATGCAAATCCTATCTCCATAAAGGTGGATTTCAGATATTAAATCCACGGTATGTTGCCTGAGCCAACATGACTAAGAATGTCCTCAAGCCCTTGCAGATATGAGGAAAAGTGTTCTTCTGATCGGTATCATTTGTACCAGGACTCCATTGTTTTTCATTGCCATTTCGTGTCAAACACTTCCACACGACCCACCTGGTCGTTTCTGCTGATGCCTGAGGAAATTCTAACTAACACGACAAAAACCATCTTGCAGCCTGCATTTCTGCCCAGGAACTGTCGCACACCCAACCCCCCCTGTTCTTTGCAGTTCGACAGAAAACCATGAGACACTCACGCCCTGTGTAAATGATTTGTTTCCCATCTCCTGCTCCCTGCCTGGTAAACATCCTTGACCCCGTGATCAGGTTATCTGGACAATGGTATGACTGCTGGGCCTTGATCAGGGTGATTGGACAATGGTTTGAATGACCGAGCTTTGATCAAGCTGATCGAACAATGACCTGAATGACCGTGCTTTGATCAAGCTGAGTGAACAATACTTTGAGTACCAAGCCTTGATCAGGTCACCAACTACAAACACCATCTGGATCTGGTTATCAACTGCAAACACTGCCCTGATTGAACAATGGACTAACAGCCAAAAGACTGGAATGAAAAAGTATAAAAGGCTTGTAAGCTGCGGAGTAAAGCAGCAGCCTCCTCTGTCTTGTTTCTAACGAGCTTGGGACTCTGTTCCATAGCCCGGGCTATCTGAATAAATCTGGGTTCCTCCTGCAGACGAAGGCTCCTGTGTCTCCTTTTACTACGTATGAAGGGTATGGAAGACTTGGGCGGTTCCCCCGCCGCCGAGACCCAGTAAGTGGGGTATGTCCGGTTCTTCAAATGGCGCCCGAACAGGGACTCCACGAGTACGAAGGTCAGGCCCGGTGGATGTGAGGAGGTGCACGGAGAGACTCCGACGGAGCGCCCTACCCGAGGGATTCTTGCAATCCGGTAAGCCGAACGACTCGCCCGCTGTTCCTCCCCACCCGGTCTGGGCCACATGACCGCGTCCTCGCTGGAGTCCCCTAGCAAATAATTTCTGGAGCAGGACACAGCCCTACGTCTGCAGAAGAGAACTACCCCTGTAAGGTAAGGGTGGACTGATCACCCACCAAGTCTGTATGATTCTGCTGTTATTGACCTTTGCAAAAGCCAAGCAGGCGAGGTGAATTTTAAAACCCGCCGGTGTCTGTTACCTATTTACAAGCATGCCAGTCAGTAGTAAGTTCAAGAAATTATGTTGTTGTATGTGTACGCAGGACTCCCAGCTGGAGGCGGCTTGTCCGCTTCCTCCAGAAGGACCCCTGGCCATACGATGTATGTTAAACATGGCCCTTCTGCCATAATGTTTTCCTCATTCTGGGTAAAATATACGAAACAAAGTAACGCAGAATTACAGTGGCCACTTTTCGGCTCCTTTAATTCCCAAGTTCTCACCAACTTAGAGGAACAATTAATGAAAAGAAAAACGCGCCCGTCTATGTTTGAATCTGTCCGATTTTGGAGGAAAGAGATAGAGCAGAGAGCTAGAAAGCAGAAGGCTCAAGAAAGAAAACAGGAACGCATGTCAATGGCCGACCACGCCAGAGTAAATTTACAAAATCAAATGACAAAATCGGTAGAAATAGCCAACAGGGAGCATGGGGCCCGGGTACAAAAATGCTATCCAGCTCGTGAGGAGAAAAGAAAGGGCCATATGGATGGGGGAGAAGAAGGTGATTCCTTGCTTGATACCATGCTAGAAAGCCCTCCTGCATATGCCCCAATGTACCCTGCCCTGACGCCTCACACCCCACATGTCCCCCCGCCACCGCCCACTCCTGCCCCCACTGCCCCTCCTACTGTTCTTCCTGTCACACCAACCCTCCCGATTTTTCCTATGACACCGACCACGCCCGCTAACCCTGTCCTCACTGCGGGAATGACAACAAGTCTCCATCCGCCCAACCCCTGCGGCTTTACCCCTACCCGCCCTTTTCCTACTTCCCCGTGGTCTACAGTTAAGCAGGATTTATATAAAATGTTCAATTCCCCCGACTGGCCTCCTTGCGCTCTGCAGTCAGCTTTTCGTCCCTTCGAGAAAATGACCTACAGAAGCAACAGTGTGAATGTTGGATAAAGAACGGGAATATTTATGCCTTTAAAGACATATGGTCCACCTTTTCCCAGTGGACGATTATGGAACAGACCACCTGGGCTGAATACATGTGTACACTGGTCATGCAAAAATTTGAGAATGCGCTTATGCAGATACCCACTGGATTAATGGACCTTGGGTCACAAATAAGAAGAGGCGATGTTCAGGGAGAGGGGATGTTTGGTGCTGTGTCTGCTTTAATGGCTTACCGTGATATGACCGCTTTTTCCAACACCCCTCTAGAGACAGCTATGCCAATGAGAGAGGCGGCCCCTGTCTTTGTTAACGCACTTACCGATGCCCAAAATAATGGCCGAGGGGCTGTTGAGGCACACTGGCGCAGGCTTTGGGTTCATGTTCCTTGGAAAAGGTCAGAAGGAATGCAGTTAAAAGAACAATTACCAGATCCCCGGAAGAATCCGGCTGCCTTTTACAGAGAATTAGGTCAGATTATATCTGCAGGTACTCTCATTCTTGAGGATATAGATTTACTTTTTGGTACGGTTGTTCCCACTGAAATTTGGGACAAGATTCGACATACTGATCATGAAGTGGCGTTGGGAGGTAAATGGGCTGACCTAGAGGCTATGGAAGAAGCAAGGGTAGGAGGGACTAAACCAGAAGCTGCCATCCTGACTTTGCCCGGTAAAATAATAACGTTTATGAAAACACTTTTGCCGGAAACTGTCATTAACTGGGATAAAATAAACGCCTGTAGGCAGCGAAAAGATGAGAATGTGGCGGACTTCTTTACCCGTTTTGAGACAGAATACAAGGGACATAGTGGTTTGGATCCCCGGACCCCAGGTTCTGGCCCAGTGTTTGTCGATAAGTTTGTCAGCAACTTGCTTCCTGAGATTTCCACCAGGCTTAAGAAAGTTGAAAGTACGTGGTCTGCCCAAACTATCACTGGTATCTTGGCTATGGCACAATATCATGAGAATAGGGAGAATGAAGATAGAGACAAGGAAAGTAAGAAGGTTAGGGATCTTAAGACTAAGGCACTTCTGCAGCAGGCTTACCCTCCCGAGGTCCCGATGCCCGCGGGAATTTCAGACCTCAACCCCAACAGCCTCCGAGGGCTCGCCAGTCTACCCCCTCCAGCCCTCAACATACGGGAGCCCTCCAAACAGATCAGTGTGCTTATTGTAAGGAGTACGGCCATTGGATAGACGAGTGTCCCGTGTTAGCTGAAAACATCCGAACAGGGAAGACTCGGCCTCGCGCTCCCAGGGAGGGAAGGCCGACTAGGGACCATGGCCCTCCCCATCCACAGGATAAAGAACGTAGGCCCAGGGATCACGTTCCCGTCCAGCCGCGCCCGGCCAATAGGTTTGATGGGTACGAAGCAACACGCACTTATTACAATGATGATTATGACGAAGTTGATGAGATAGGGTCCTACCAAGCATAGGACAGCCAGGAAAGGGGTATTACGAGAGTGCAAATTCCAGTGGATCAAAGGGGCCCGTATGTTCAAATGTCAGTTGTGGGGAACGATCAGAATTTTCTTTTGGATACTGGGGCCACCAGGTCTTCTATTGCACGTCTGTCAGTCCCGGAGGCACCCCTTTCTGGCAAAATAAATGTCTCCGTGGGTTTTGCAGGAACACCTGTGACGAGCCCTGTCTCTGAACCCCTCCCTCTCGATATTGGCCCTGCACATGTTGACGCTCCCTTGGTCCTTACTACAGGTTGCAGTGAAAACTTGTTAGGCATGGATTTACTGAAAGCTCTGTATGCGACCATATCATGTAGTCCCCAAGGTGTATCCCTAACAATTTCTCCCACCGCAGCTTCCTATATGTATTTGTCTGGTCCCCTCCCACCAGAATTGCAGTTTTTACCTTCCTTCCTCTGGGCATCATCAGACACTGATGTAGGGTGTCTCAACATATCCCCTCATGTGGTACGCATCCAGCCAGGTGCACTTCTCCCCCGCCTCCGGCAGTATCGACTACCCGCGGAAGGAGAAATGGCCCTTTTAACAACAATATCTGAATTAATGGACAAGGGCGTAGTGGAGGAAACACGTGGCAATATCTGTAACAGTCCCATTATTCCCGTTCTTAAAAAGACCAATGGAGATGCTCTCTCCCCTAAAATATACAGATTCGTGATTGACCTGAGAGCCCTTAACAAAATAACAATCTCCCAATATCCTGTTGTCCCCGACATTACAGCCCTCTTAACGATGGTCCCTTCTGACGCAACGCACTTTTCTGTCATAGACCTGAAGAATGCTTTTTCAGCATTCCTATACATCCTGACAGCAGACATTTTTTGGTTTCTCCTTGGTGGGCGAAGCTTTAGATTCTGCCGCGCCCCTCAAGGTTTCACCGAGAGCCCCAGTATCTATAGTCAAGCCCTCAAAAGTCAACTAGATTCCTTGGAACTCCCTGATAACTCCACACTATTACAATATGTAGATGACCTCCTCATTGCTGCAAATTCTGCCCCATCATGTAAAGAAGCTACTCTCTGTTTGTTACGCCACCTTGCCCTCCATAATCACAAAGTCTCTTTAAAAAAGCTTCAGTTTTGTCGAGAGAAGGTGACCTATTTAGGTCATCTCCTCTCGAAGGAGGAAGGCAGCTCACCGCTGATCGTGTAGCCATTATCAATGCTATGACGGCCCCACGAACACAAAAGCAGGTGCGAGCCTTCATAGGCCTAACCTCATACTGTAGACAGTGGATTTCCAACTTTTCGGCCATGGTCAAACCTCTTCTTGCCCTCACCACTAAAGACATATCAGACAGTTCCTTTCCATGGACTAGAGAGCATGCGCAGGCCTTCCAAGATTTAAAGAGGGCTCTGTGTACTGCTCCAGTCCTCGGTACTCCTGATTATAACAAGCAATTTTTCTTTTTGTACATGAGACAGACGGCTGTGCATGCGCTGTCTTGACCCAGATGTTCGGAGGTCACCATCGGCCATGTGCCTATTTTTCAGCCACCTTAGATCCTGTTGCAAGGGCTCTCCCAGGATGCCTACGGGCGACCGCTGCGGCCGCCCTCATGGTCCGTCAGAGTGCGGGGATCGTCATGAACTCCCCCTGACTCTGATGGTCCCCCATTCTGTAGATACCCTCCTTAATAACACCAAGACACAGTACCTCACTAGCGCACGACTCACAGGATATGAACTGACACTCTTTTCCAGCCACATTAACATCAAGAGATGCACTGTACTGAACCCCGCAACATTACTCCCACTGGATACTCAGGATGCCCGCTTAGACCCACATGACTGCATATTAAGGACAGAAGAGGAGACGAAGGGACGGGTTGACTTACAGGATACCCCGATAGCAGAACCAGAAGGTACACTATATGTGGACGGATCATGTCTCAGAGGGCCAGATGGTAACACCTCAGCCGCCTATGCCCTCACGACATTAGGACAAGTAGTAGAAACAGCTCAGATTCCGCAGTGCTCTGCTCAAGCAGCAGAATTAGTGGCCCTCACTAGAGCCTGTGAGTTAAGCAAAGGGATGACGGTAAATATTTATACTGACAGCCAATATTCCTTCGGGGTGGCCCACAACTTCGGGAGGTTATGGAAAGAAAGGAATTTCCTTACTTCCCATGGGACCAAGATTCAACATGGCCCCCTAATTCACCGATTGTTAGACTCCCTGACACTCCCCAGAAAGGTGGCCATTATAAAATGTAAGGTCCATAAGAAAGTGACAGATGATGTTGGGAAAGGCAATGCCCTGGCTGACCAGACGGCCAGACAAACAGCTCTTAGAAAAAGGGAAGGAATGTATGTAGGAGGTCCCGCTAGGTGGGTGGCAGACGAGGGCATGGTTGAAAACACAGTACAAAGTGTGATCGATATTCAGTCCCATACTACTCCTGAGGAACTACGGGAGTGGAAGGAGCAATTAGCAAAGGAGGGAATTGATGGTTGCTGGGTCCGCACGACTATGGAAAGACAATGGATGTTACCTGACAGTCATGTGCTACCAGTAGTTACGATGGCCCATGGTCCTGCTCACATTAGTGCAAAAGGGATATGTAAACTGTTGGAACCTACATGGTACAACTCTAAGATACCAACATATGCTGAAAAGCTGTTTAAAACATGCATGATTTGCCTAATGTATAACCCAGGAAAAGGCACAGTTACTCCTAAGGGAGGATTCTCTCCTCCTACCTTCCCTTTTGAAGTCCTCCAAATAGATTACATCCAGATGGACCGATGTAACAATTTAAAATATGTCCTAGTGGTGGTCTGTACCTTCAGCCGATGGGTGGAGGCCTACCCCGTCAAAGACTGCACCGCTATCACTACCGCCAAAATACTATTAAAAGAGTACCTCCCACGATTCGGTTTGCCCCGCTTGGTCTGGAGTGACAACGGGACACACTTTACGGCTCAAATTATGGAATATATCTGTACAGCATTGGGTATAAAACAAAAATTTCATGCAGCTAACCACCCCCAGTCAGCAGGTCTAGTGGAGGTGTACAATGGCATCCTAAAAACTAAAATGGCCAAAATAGTAGCCGAGACAGGTGTCACTTGGGTTGATGCTCTGCCCTTGGCCCTATTGTCTACAAGAACAACAGCCCACACCAGGATAGGGCTATCCCCCATGAGATTGTGTTCGGGAGGCCTGCCAATGTATGGGGTGTCCCGCGGCCTAAGAAACTGTCTGATGTTGAATACCCTGTATTAACTGATTATCTGTACAGTCTAACTAATACCTTTCGTACCCTTTATCACCAGGTGCATGAGGCCATACCTGACAAAAGCGAGGGCCCAGGACACGTTATCCAACCTGGTGATTGGGTCTTAGTAAGAAATTTTCAACGGACTAAGAGCCTTGAACCCCGCTGGACACAGCCCCGTCAGGTGTTGCTGGCCACCCGCACCGCCGTGAAAGTAGAAGGTCGGAAGAATTGGGTGCATTCGTCCCACTGTAGGCGTGTGCCTCTGCCCCTCCCCTACGATCAGTGGGTGAGGGAAGGACAAGGAGACTCAGAAACAGAAACAGTCCCGACGTTTGTCCCATTCAGCGATGCCAGACTGCATTTTACATCTACGGAAGCAGAGAGTGACAGCATACTGAAAGGAAGGGTGGAACCCTCCCTTAACTCTGCTCAACGTCCAGAACAATTGTTTCCCGACCATACTGACCCTACTTCCGACCGATATAACTTGCGCCCCGAGGGAAGGCTTGCCTTTGACTTCGCCAAGTGCCTATAGGCTGTAGGGCTGTGATCTCCCCGGCCGAGAGTAGTGCTGGTGTGTCAGACTAAGGTACGCCATAGGGCTCTTGGCACCTGCGCCCAGTGAAGCAACCACCAATCACAGACAGCCACTAGAGGTCCCTGGCTTAGCACAATGGCTGCCGTCCAAAACACTCGAATCCAGAAACAATATGTCAGTCTCCGACATAGTAAATGCTTCATGGCCACCGTGGTGACGCTGTTTGTCTCCCTCATCCTGTCTATTCTTGGTTGGCTGTTACTAATCTACCATCCTGTTACTTCACCAACCCCTACCCCAACTCCTGCAGAGCACCAGTATTACACGCTACCAGCCCACGAGTTACCCCGCCGTGCAGAATTCTTCAATAACACCTTCATCCAAATGTTGCATCATCATCAGCTGATCATGAACATTTCCAACTGCTGGGTTTGCGGACTGATGCCGCATTCCATGATACACCCTGTCCCATTCTTTCCCTACCCCTTTTCCATCTCTGGGTCTTGTCTTGCATGGTGGATGTTGATACAGGAGGCCTACACTGTCAATGGTACTGCCAATTCTGCCCTTGGAACATTTCAGGATGACTTCTGGCGGAACAGATCTGGCCATGCCAATGCTCCTTTTTGCCCGACCAGCTCATCCACATCGCTACTATCACCAGATGAACTCGGTGAGATGGTAGTATTCAACTCAACCACTCGACGAACATTTTCCAGATTCCGCACAAGAAGGATACTGCCCGATGAACGAGACACTGTGAATGTCATAAATGTGCAAGGCCGTGTCTGCATCCATGGCCTAGGGACTAAGAAAGTTGGTACCAGTACTTGTAATATCACAAAATCTTTAAACTCTACATCTCCTCCGAAGCTGGTGGCATCCCCCAACACCTATTTTATCTGTGGCACTGCCGCCTACACTTGGCTCCCCCGTAACTGGTCTGGTACCTGCTATCTGGCCTTCCTCCTTCCGCCAACGTATTCTACCCATGGGAGTTACCACCTGTTGATGAAGGGCGCTCTGCGTCGCTCACGTAGGGGCGTCATATCAGCCGAGGATACAGCAGGCCAGGAAACCGGGGACTTCCTTAAAGGTTTCCTTCCATTCTGGGGCCCCATGGCAAACAGTCGGGCTGTACGAGGACTGACCAGGGTCCTTGAAGCCACCATCACAGTAACAGCTGGTGCCCTCTCCAACATCACTGCAGAACTACAGGCGGACCGCCTTATAACACTGCAGAACCGCATGGTCCTAGACGTCCTCCTTGCTGATCGTGGTGGTGTGTGTAAATTGATCGGCTCCAGCTGCTGCGTGTACATCACAGACAACGCACCTTCAGTGTACTATGCCATCCAACGTCTGCATCGCCTTTCTTCCGAAATTCATCTGGATAAAGGCAACTGGTCCCTCACAGGCTGGATCTGGGGCCTCCTTTCCCAGTGGGGGTGGAGGGTCCTCATCTTCCTTGCCTTGGGAATAACTGTCCTGGTCTCCTGCTGTTTGTGCTTTCAGTGCCTGCCAGTGCTCTGTACAATGTGTGTCCAGACCATCCAGCCTCCACCCTCCAACATTCGCAACACCAATATGATGATGATGCTCCAACAAGAAACCGATGGCCTTATGAACATTGACATTTCTTAAAGTATTTGCCACTCAATGGCAAAAGGAGGGTCTGAGGAAAAGTGTTCTTCTGATCGGTATCATTTGTACCAGGACTCCATTGTTTTTCATTGCCATTTCGTGTCAAACACTTCCACACGACCCACCTGGTCGTTTCTGCTGATGCCTGAGGAAATTCTAACTAACACGACAAAAACCATCTTGCAGCCTGCATTTCTGCCCAGGAACTGTCGCACACCCAACCCCCCTGTTCTTTGCAGTTCGACAGAAAACCATGAGACACTCACGCCCTGTGTAAATGATTTGTTTCCCATCTCCTGCTCCCTGCCTGGTAAACATCCTTGACCCCGTGATCAGGTTATCTGGACAATGGTCTGACTGCTGGGCCTTGATCAGGGTGATTGGACAATGGTTTGAATGACCGAGCTTTGATCAAGCTGATCGAACAATGACCTGAATGACCGTGCTTTGATCAAGCTGAGTGAACAATACTTTGAGTACCAAGCCTTGATCAGGTCACCAACTACAAACACCATCTGGATCTGGTTATCAACTGCAAACACTGCCCTGATTGAACAATGGACTAACAGCCAAAAGACTGGAATGAAAAAGTATAAAAGGCTTGTAAGCTGCGGAGTAAAGCAGCAGCCTCCTCTGTCTTGTTTCTAACGAGCTTGGGACTCTGTTCCATAGCCCGGGCTATCTGAATAAATCTGGGTTCCTCCTGCAGACGAAGGCTCCTGTGTCTCCTTTTACTACGTATGAAGGGTATGGAAGACTTGGGCGGTTCCCCCGCCGCCGAGACCCAGTAAGTGGGGTATGTCCGGTTCTTCAGATAGCTGGGGAGCTCTGGAGTGGCCCAGAAGTTCCTCCAATAGAGGAGAGGTCGTAATCTTATCCTGTCATGTAAATGTCTCAACCCAAAGTCCAGCCTAATGGGTAACGTAGGAGTGCTTGAAGGTACACGGACCAGACGGCCTATGATACGAATTTCCACCCTGGTTAGGGAGCTCATGCCCATATGGTCCCACAGTTCAGCTCTGTAGGAAACTATCCCAAGGGCCTGATAGTCGCCGAATGGATGAGGACCAGCCGCCTGAAGCTGAACTCGGACAAGACGGAGGTCCTCATCCTTGGTTCCAACCCTTCAGCCTGGGACGACTCCTGGTGGCCAACATCACTGGGAACAGCCCCGCCACCCACCGACCACGTACGCAACCTAGGGGTCATCCTCGACCCCACCCTCTCCATGACTAAGCAGGTCAACGCCGTTTCCTCATCCTGCTTCAACATCCTCCGAATGCTCCGCAGGATCTTCAAGTGGATCCCCACCGAAACAAGAAAAACAGTCACCCAGGCCCTCGTCACCAGCAGGCTGGACTACGGAAACGCCCTCTACGCAGGAACGACGGCTAAGCTCCTGAGACGGCTGCAACGCATCCAGAACGCCTCTGCACGTCTTATCCTCGACATCCCCCGCGCAGCCACATCACACCCCACCTGAGAGACCTGCACTGGCTCCCTGTCAACAAGAGGATAACCTTCAAGCTCCTCACCCACGCACACAAAGCACTCCACAACTCCGGACCAGCCTACCTCAACAGACGACTCAGCTTCTACAACCCCACCCGCCAGCTCCGCTCGACCAGCCTCGCCCTCGCCACAGTCCCCCGCATCCGGAAAACGACCGCCGGCGGCAGATCCTTCTCCCACCTCGCCGCCAAGACCTGGAACACCCTCCCCACCAACCTCCGACAGACCCAAGACCTACTGGCCTTCAGAAGACTCCTCAAGACCTGGCTCTTCGATCAGTAGCAGCACCACCCCCCTCTTCCCCCAGCGCCTTGAGACCCTCGCGGGTATGTAGTGCGCTTTATAAGTGACATGATTGATTGATTGATTGATTGATAGTCATAAATCTGAAGGGCCGGCTATATGGGGCGAAACTGGGTGCTAATCAGCGTCTTTATAATACCTCCCACCGCTTGCTCCAATTTAAGCCTGAGCTGTATAAAATGAGTTTGTCACCCCATATGTTCAGTGAGTGTTAAGCCCAGATATACAAAAGTAGTCTCTCAAGTGGAACACCGGCTAACATATGTTCACCCTGGTAGGGTATAGAATGGAGTGGGAATAGTAAATGTCACCCTTTTACTGTCCAGCACCTGCCACAAATTTGTTTAGATTGAAGTGGGATTAGTAAATGTCACCCTTTTAGCGTCCAAAACTATTCCCCCAATTGGGTTCGTTTGGAGTGGGAATAGTAAATGTCACCCCTTTAGTGTGCAACACCTTCCACAAATTGGTATAGAATGAGGTGGGAATACTAAATGCCAAGCTGTTAGTGTTCATCAGCTTCCTCAAATTGGTCGGGATTGGAACTGGAATAGTAATGTATCCCCTTTAGTGTCTAACACCTTCACCGAATAGGGTTAGATTGAAATGGGAATAGTAAATGTCACCCCTTTAGTGGCCAACACCTTCCCCAAATTGGTATAGATTGGAGTGGGAATGGTAAATGTCACCCTTTAGTGTCCAACACCTTCCCCAAATTGTTTTAGATTGGAGTGGGAATATTAATTGTCTCAACTTTAGTGTTAATCACTTTCTTTAATTTTTATAATTTTAATGTGAAATTCTTTGTTTAATTTTATCTGTATGTAGTAGAAATAGTTTGTGTTATTTAATTAGTATTGTTGGTGTTTAGAAATGTAATAAAAATAGAGTTGTATGTTTGTGATAAATAATATTATTAATGATATGTTTTTATAGAACAAAGAGATGTAACACATTGTTTGCATTTTATTTATGTTTTTACAAATTATTTAATGTATATTTTTACATTTTTAAACATACATTTCAACTTAAAAAATAAACATTTATGGGAGGTATGACGGGGAGGACTAGGAACAGATGGAAAGTGGCTTGTCCAGATGAGCTGTCAGAGCGGGAATGGAAAAAGGCCTGTGAGGCAATGAAGACTGTGTCACCTAATGCTAAATTGAAGTTGACTCACTTTAACTACATACACCAAACCTACCTGACGCCCAGCAAACTGACTTGGAATGACCTCAATAGGGGACTGACATGTGTGAAGTGTGGACTGCGTACAGTGGATTTCCTTCATATGTTCTGGTTGTGCCCACCTGTGGTGTGCATTTGGGAGATTGTTATGGGGGCACAAACATGCATAACGGCAATAAAGGTGAGAGGATGGTACAGATGTCCCTTCTGGCATCCTGAAAGATTGGAAAAATGGGGAAAATGGGAAAGCGCATGGTTGAGGTCAGACTGGAACTGAACAAGCGCAGAATAGCGATACATTGGGTCACCTCACAAGCCACACAGGTGCAAGTGTGGAAGACAGATTGGTGGAGTGGACAATAGCGGACACACAACACATGAGATGCGCAAGACGAGATGTCAATGTGGAGGAAGATCTTGAGAAGTGGGGCGGAACGATTCACAGAATTGAGGAACAACCAGATGATCACACACATAGGGGAGCCACAGGGGAGAATGGGGACACTGATTGATGACAAGCACAGTTTACGGTTATAGAGCACTGTGTGGTAAATTGGTTTCCGTACACTTGTTATACTTATATGAACAGATTTTTTTATGCCTCTGTTTCCTGCCGAGATGGCTGCAAATGCAATGTTTACGTGCCTATTTTGTTAAACCTCAGTAAAAAAAAAACAAAAACATTTAAATATAGATATATAAATTAAATATTTTCATTTTTATTATTAAATAAAAAATGTAAATCATATTTAAGTAGCATTGTATGGTGTACATTTTTCAATTTTTGTCCATTGTCTAACTTGTTTAACATTTCTTAAATTGTTTTATATGCATATTTTCAACATCATTATAACATACGTTTTTTCCGTATATATTAAATATTTCCGCCGGGGGGCAGGCGGTCGGACCGCCATTCCGAGTATGGTGGTCCCAGGGCTGCTGTACTCATAAAGCCTTAGAGCAGATTGTTGGCGGCATCTCCCTATGCTTTGATTGAGATGATAGTAACAGCCTTGAATGGCTGTGTGGGGGTACAGTTTTTAAATGGTTTGAATCATGGCTTGTTCGAAGTCAATGATTATTTAGTGTGGGTAGTAGTTATTTGTTTTATGTTTAATGTGGTTTAAGAGTGTGTAGCAAGTGCTGCTTTGTTTCTTTGGTAGTAGGCCAGATATAAATGAGATATTTGTGTTTTGATAGTCACCATGTATGGTGTATATCTGAGTTAATGGTTTGGGATACATCCTTGTGAAGGTACCATCCATCATCCAGGTTGACAATGGCTTAGTTTTAATAAGTTATTTGCTGTAGAGAATATTAATATTTGTTTGTCATTGTTTAGGTTGTCATATAAAAGGAAAGGAACCTCATGATGTGTCATTGTTAAGTGTTCAAGTATTTCTATGTCTTGGTATCTTCCAGGGGCAGGAGGAGTATCGCTGGTGGCTTTTTTAGTTCATGCACTTAAACGTTTTAAAGTAGGTATACGTGGTAGTTGGCATGTGATGTGTTTGGGGACTTTAGGCATGGACGTCATGTAGAGGTCACCAGGAGTCACAGCTGCAAACCCTGGCTTGTTCCTTGTGACCCCTGGCACTGCCATTGCGACCCTTTGCCTCAGAGGTGGCAAAACCAGTGCCAGAACCACAGTGGCAGCTCGTCCTTAAGGACACCAGTTGGTACTCCACTGTCTATTTTCTGTACATTTTTTATTCCACAAATAGTGAATAATAATTAATGGTGGGCAGAACTCACGAAGCTTTACTCCGCGGAATTACATAAAAACTCAGCGAGATTCCGTAGAGTTCCTCGAGCAGCGCAATTTTGACAAATCGCGGTACTCACGCTGATCTTTAGCGCCAGGAGCTTGTTCTGCACTGAAAAATCAGTGTGAACAGCACCACGCGCTGTGCCAGAGGGCGCTTGCTTCTTTCTGCCGTTCAAGTAGATTTTGTACTTGAACAGCAGCTTTCTCAACTCAAATGGTAATGACCTGCCATGACTGCCCGTGTTTATAAATCAAGCCAGGACTCGTCCTAGCACTCAATTTTTCTTGCTCACATTTGCCAACTTAATGTTGGCGAGCCATGTGCAAAAACAACTCTGCCACGTGGCGGTTCACAGAGTTTTTCTGGAACTCCGCGCTCTAGATGGAGTGGGGAGTAGACAAAACTCCGCAAACTCCACCAGAGTTTACTGCCCACACCTAATAATAATATATTATTCACTATTAGTGGAATAATAAATGGAATAGAATTAGCTGGACTAGGACCTTCCACGGTAGCTGAGGTAAGTAAAAAATGCTTTTAAATGTATGTTGTGTGCATGCTTGCGATTGAGAGTGTGTTTATGTGAATAAAAGTGTGTGTATGTGTGAATGTGTGTGTATGTGTAAGCAGGTGTGTGTGAGTGAAAGTGAAGGTCAAAGGGCATGTTATGTCACTTCTGCTACCCCTGGCAATTTGGTGAATTTGCGTCCATGGTTTCAGGCAGTCTATCTTTTAGGATTTTGTTTGTGTGTTCCTGGGAGCTAGTGCTTGCCTCTCTTATATCCTGCAATACCTCCCTTACTTTTATTTCTGTCCCATTTGGAGGGTGGTTGTGTTCTCTTCCATGAATTACAACATCATCTTTTGTAGTGGCCCTCCTATAGAATGCATTAGAATAATATGTCATGAGTGATGTCATTTGAAATGTCACTGACCATGTCATGAGTGATGTAATATGTGAGGTTATAAGCAGTGCATTGCGGGGGCACAAGTTATAGCTAGCTCAGCTAACTATAACCGCAGAATTTCACTGGTTTTGTATGAGTGAAATCTGACCCTAACTATAATGTCCCTGTAACCTTTGGTTTTTTCAGTGAATTTCTAAGGTTTTTTAAATGCTAATTCCTAACTATAACATCCCTGTAACCTTTGTTTTTTCAGTGAATTTCTAAGGTTTTTTATCTAGTAGTCGCATATGCAGAATGGTGGAGAAAGGGGAGCTGGGCGTCTGACCGGCTTTCAGAAATCCCACTGTGTAGGACTTACAGGAGGTCCCTCAGCAGTAAAGTGGACATCATGCCCCAACCAGTAGTGCACCACGAGCTGCATTTGCAGAGTGGTGGAGAAAGGGGGAGTGGCCTTCAAAGACATCTTAGCAATCCCGCTGTGTGGGACTTATTGGCGATAACAGGAGGGGTAGTTGGGACCTTGGTGGCTAACTACCTCTCCTCTTACCTCCAGTAAGTCCCACACAGCAGGATTGTTAAGACCTGGTAGGAGACCATGTCCCCTTTCTCAACGACTCTGCAAACACGCCTCCTGGTGCACTAGTTGGGGGATGAAGTCCCCTGGGTTCTTGAGGGTCCTTGGGGGCCAACTAGCCCTCCTGTTACCTCCAGTAAGACCCACACAGCTGGATCGCTGAGAGGTGGTCAGAGGCCACACCCCCTTTCCCTACCACTCTGCAAACATGCATGCTGGCTCATTGCTGCTTGAGGGAAGAAGTCCACTTTAGTTCTGAGGCCTTCAGGAGGCCAGGGGACCTCATCCCCCCACCAGCAGTGAGCCTGGAGGCATGTTTGTAGAGTGGTGGAGAAAGGGGGCGTGGCCCCCTCCTTCCTTGAGTAGGGGCCTGCCCTGGGAATGTGGCGGTCCCCGGGACAGGGGGGGTCTATGAGGCCCCCCACATTAAAATGCTAAAGCCCCAGGGAGGTGGTGGTCCCCGGGGGTTGGGGGGTTCCGTGATGCTCCCCATATTAAAATGTTAAAGCCCCGGGGAGGTGATGGTCCACATGGCCGGAGGGTCCATGAGGCCCCCCCATATAAAAATGTTAAAGCCCTGGGGAGGTGGCGGTCCCCGGGGTGGCAGAGGAGGCCATAGGGCTTCCCCCAGCACCTTTTGTTTTTAACAATTAGCCCCAGGGAGGAGGTGGGCCCTGGGGCTTGTGGGGGCCATGCGGGCCCCCGCACCTCTTTAATTATGTTTGCCCCAGGGAGGTGGTGGACCCCAGGGTGCGGGGGTGCTGCATAGGCACCCCTGCATTAACTCATAAACGGCCCAGGGACTTGGCCCACCCGGGGGCCTTTATTTAATGAAGCGCGGGAGACCGCAGATCCAGCGCAACTTCCACCGAATATTTTTTTTTTAAATGCTTTTTAGGCTGTGGGGGGTCCCTCTGGGACCCCCCAGAGGCATAGGGGGTCAGGGGGTTTCTACACTGCCCCCTTTTCTTTTCTTTATTTTTTTTTCCTTGTAACTTGGTTCAGCCGAGTCACAAGATGGCTACCAACACTTCCTAGTTTGAAGTGTTGGCAGCCAATCAGATCTCAGGCACGAGTTCGGAAGGGGTCGCGGATCCATCATGGCCACAATTGCATATCTGAGAAATCTTTAATTTTCTCAGGAACTGCTGAACGGATTTACACCATTTAACAAAAAGAGTGCTTTCTGGACCAAGAGGTAACTTTTTGCCAAATTTGGTGTAATTCCGTTCAGGGTGTAGCCGTGTCTAAAGATTCCTATAGAAATTAACATGGAGAAAAAGTGTTTTGGGACCCCCACTTTTTCTCGGCCCCCACTTGACGGATCACCCCAAAACTTTCAAGACAGCAGCTGAAGTGACTGGCATATTACTTTTGAAAATTTCGTGAGGATTCGTCAAACAACGCCAAAGTTATTGGTAGATAAAAAAACGCTTTTCCTATGGAAACTAGGTCATAACTATAATTACCTACTGGTATTGAGGTTGCTTTTGTAAGGGGCCTATTACGATGTGAGTCGAAGTTGGCTCCAACTGACACCGTCTCTGGACCAACCGACCTGAGGTCGACAGTTCTGACCGCCTGATTACGATGCGACCGAACACTGTTCGGTCGGATTCCCACTGTTTTCTATGGGAGCTTGTGTCATGGCCATAAACCGCTCGTAATACAGGCTCCTACAGAGAAATGGGGGTGGGGGGTGTAAAACCCTGCACCCTGTGGCAGGTGCCTGCCACACAGTGAAGGGTTTACATGGGGGTCCACCTGGTACCCTCTCGACCACCGACTGTAGACCACGGAGGCAAGCGGGCCCTGCCAGGGGCCCCCAAAGTCGCTTTCTGACAGCCTTTCCATGTCAAAAAGGCCGGCATGGAAGGGCTGTGGGAAACCCACATTGTAATCCCGACGGCAGAACCGCCATCCATAGGGGATTACGGTGCGTAACGACCGGCTGGAGACTTCGAGAGCCGGTCGGATGCCGAGTCGGAATGACCGTACTGTTTACGTTCCGACTCCCGACATCATAATCGGTCGGTCGGACCGCAAACCGACCGAGTCGGTCGGAAAGCCTCCGACCGACATCGTAATCACCCCCTATATGTTTGTAGTTAATGCAAATATTTTTGGGTTGTATTGCTATGATTTGGTTATAAATTTTATTGGGGTGAATTGTAAATATTTTGATGATGTAATTTATTTATATTTAATTTAAACGTGTGTAAAATGTTTTAGGTTTATTTTAAATAATTGTTTTACGTAAAAAGTGTTTTTTATATTTATTAATGATAATGTAATTATTTTGTCAATATTATTGTAGGTGATATTGTTTGAATCAATATTTTTTACATATTATATGTTTATTTAAAGGTGACAATATTTTTGTTTCCAATATTTGTGTTTTCGATATAAGTGAATATTGATATTTTTAACAAGAATATTTGTTTTCTCAATATTTGTGGTTTTACTAGTTAAGTATAGGAAGTCAATTATTTTCCAATATTTTTGTGTTTTGATATTGTATCTATCGATATTATGTCAATTATCCTCCTGTTCGTTAGTTCAGATGCACCAGCAAACTGTGCCGATTTTGTGAGAATCTGCAAATTCTGCGCAGTGGAACTGATTCAAAAGTTTTTTAAAAAGTAGAAAATCTGTTCTACAAGCAAAATTTCTTGCAAAGCAGATTTCGTAAATTTCACATTTTGGTGAAAAATGTTACCCACTACTAGTGGTAATCCAGAGAGCGCTCACCCAGCAGAAGCTTGCATGTGCTTGGGGAGGTTCAGGAAGCATAAAGAAAAGGTGCGGGTACACAATCTTGTTAAAAACTGTCTCTTATTGGTAAGAGTATTGCTTCTGTAATTGGGGTTAGCAGTAGATAAGCAGAATGTCAAAAACACTTCACCAGTTAATGAAGGCATGTATATCCTGCATGTCAAAAAAATGGAATACAAACCATTCATGACAGGATTAGTCATATTGGGAAGAAGGGCAGCTGGATCCAACAAACTGTGACCACACAGGTTTACCTTTGGAAGAATTGATGCAGCAGTTGTATTAACATTTTTCCACTTAAAAGCGATATTTGCATTCTTTACAACTAGCCATGTGTATTATGTTTAAGTCTTTGCAATTTCCCGCTTCCAGGTCCAGCATCTCCACATTCCTCCCTGCTAGGTTATCATAAGCTCTCAGCGCTACCAGGTTCCTACATTCAGGGATAGTAGCCTTTTCCAGCACCTCAAAATAAACCTCCCTGTAAGACAATCAGCCATTTCCGGCACCTCTAAGAGTCCCTGTAAGTTCAAGGAGACATAGGGCCGCCTGCAATGAATTCCATGATCTGAGGCGGGCAGCTCTAGGCTTTCCAGCCAATCACTGTCCCCTATCTGCAGTGATCGTCTCAAAGGCCTGTCCGTCTCTTCCTCTATCTACCCTCAGCCTTTCAAATACAGTGGCGGCTCGCCGAGGGAGTGCTGCGGGGCGGTGGGGCGGGGTGGGAGAGGGGCTGGGTGGGGGGGTAGTGGAGTCGGACATACGATGGGCAGCAGTAAGGTAAGTAAATAAATAAAACTATTTACCTTGCGGTCGCTGCATCGCCAACTCGGCGATGCAGCGAGCGCAAGGTAAATAGTTTTATTTATGTATTTATTTACTTACCTTACTCCTGCCCGTCGTATGTCCGACTCCACTACCACCCCACCCAGCCCCTCCCCCGCCCTACCGCCCCGCAGCACTCCCTCTGCGAGCTGCCACTGTTCAAATATTAGTTTCAGTAATCCAATCGCCATAGCAGCTGTACCAAGCTAGGGGAAAGAGCTGAAGACTTTCTTTCTCTTTGACCAAACTGCCTTCTTTTGAGACATATGTCTGGGTACATTGGTATGCAATCAGACCCCACAATTCCTTTGATAATAAATTATTTCATTGTGCCGCCAAGTTCAGAAGTCATACCTAGGGCCACTGGAATTATGCAATTCTGTGGTCGCAGGGTTTTCCACATAAGTATGAATGTGAGGCATTTGCCATATATAATCCATCATTTGCTGCATAATCTGCAGATTTTAACAAAAAAAATTGTTTCTAGCTCAAACAGATAAAAATTACTGTAAAAGCAGTGACGCGAGTTGACGCACAGTGGATGGCCCTTAGCAAAGGTTAACTGATCATCTTCCAATTGCTTACTGCTGTATTTGGGTGTTAAACTTATGCGAAAAAGGTGAAATTGTTGGGCAGGCAGCGTTAACATGTAAACAAATGACAAAATAATGAAGGACTATTATCCCAAAATGTGCTGCATTATGCTGCATAATTTGCCTTTTATTGACGCATAATTTAGTGCACCCTGGAGCATAAATTGGTCCTCCTCTGTGGCACAATTCTAGTGACCCTGGTCATTCCGTGCACAGGGACGTCTGTGAGTAGCATTGCTGGCGTTGGTACCGGGATGGCTAGTGAGCTACAGCCAGGGATGGCGCGCTTCCACAGTCGGTGGCCACAGGAATTGAGGCCTCCTCCCTGGATCATTGGGTTGGTAGGTGTGCTGGTGCTCCTCTCTGGCCCCAGTGCCTCTGGGAGCTCTCTCTTCAGTGAGAGAGCACACCTGTAAGATGTTCCCCAGATGGGCCCTCTCCGTCGTTTATACCTCACTGTAAACACAGCACTCAACCTCGCCCCGGCTTAAACATATACAGCATAGCTCTCTGGCTTCAAACTTAAACAAAATGTTATTTATGGGAGGCGAGGTTCAGAAGGGTAAGTGGAAAGACAGATAAATAGGCAGGATGAATCACTCAAGAAGCATATATGCCCGTGAATGTACACCTTCTGCAGCAAGAGCACGCGCATGCGTCAATAAACACTGGGCGCAAGTCAAATCACAAGTAAAAAATAACAAACCCAGAGTGTGTGTGTGGGGGGGCCTGGGGGAGGCGTAGTCAATGTGGAGGGGAAAGAGGACACGAAGTGGTGGACTTGAGCCGGAGGGGTGAAGGATGAGCAAGCACGAGCCAGCTTGACGCAAACAGGCAGGGCCACACAAGCAGGAGCAATGTAAGCTTCACCAGCAGAGTCAGCGAATGAGTAAGGGCATAGCACTGATATCAGCAGCACAAACTTCACTCTGCTACAGAGCAGGTACAGCTTGTGTAGCAACAACACAGGCTTCACACATATCACCACACATGACCCAGGCAGCACTGGTGCAAGCTTCACTCACACACAAGACAAGTGCACCTTGGGTAGTATCAGTGGAGACAGAATACAGAGCAACTACTGCATGAACCACAGCAGTGATAACTTCCTTGTACAAGCCACAATCTGGTATCCTCCATCACTGCATCTCTTCCTGAGGTCACGACCTTGAGGCTCTTCCCCTGCTCTCTTCCCACCTGCAGATACATGAGATGGGATCTCACCTTAGATAAGGCAATTTCCTGCCTTCATGACAGAGGAGGTAAGAGGATGTAGCCTTACGGCCAGAGCGGTCGACCTCGAATCTGGGGAACCGGGTTCGAGTCTCGGCAACGACGCTCAACATCCTGTGATTCTGGGCAAAGCACTTAGGGGCATATTAACAACGGCCAGCGATAATTATCGCTGGCCGTGCTTAGCGATAATTATATTATCGCTGGCTATCTCTGGCATTTATCGCCCTGGTAGCGCGTTATTAACAACGCGTTACTCCAGGGCGATAAAAATTCAGAGATAGCGATGTTATCGCCCTTTTGCAGGGAACATCGCTGGTTTTCCAGCGATGTTCCCTGCAAAAGGGCGATATATCTGCTGATACGACCCACAGGGTCGTATCAGCAGAATCCACCTCCTATGGCTAACATAGGTAAGTCGAGATTATAGCAGACGTTGGATTTTGGCGAAAACGGCCGTTTTGCCAAAATCTAACGTATGCTATAATCCTGTGGGCTGCCTTGTAAATATTGCGATGTGCACATCGGCGATATTTACAACGTAGCCCATCTGGGGTACGCCCAGTAACGCCCACTTTGCATCTCATTAGAGATGCAAGGATGGGCGTTGGGGGAAAGGGCGATAGTGCAGGGATTCACGCGATAGCGTGACCTTGCTGATTAGGCGATAGAATTATCGCCGCTTTCCGTCCGAAAACGGACGCTAAAGCGGCGATAAATGTATATCGCCTCGTTGTTAATATGCCCCTGAATCTCCCCGTGCCTAACAAAAAAATGAATGTGTCCTCCTCATGTAATGAAACTGGTGCTCATGTAAAGCACTCTGATACCCGATGTCTCGGGTCTAGTTCGCGCTATATAAAACTAAAAAAATAAAAAAGGTACATGAAATAGGAGAAATGGAAACATAGAAAGACTGTACTGTACTGTAAACCCCAAGTACTGCAGGCTCAGAGGCCGGCTCTCACATGGCTGCCCATACAGTAAAGAGTAGAGCGTATCGCGTCTCAGAAGAGGCTGAGGGATGCAGTTCTTTGGCTATAAGAGCTGGATTGACAGTAATCAGAAACATCTTCAAATGATATATACTGGTCATCAGAATCTGCATGTCCCATTGTAAAAGTCATAACATCTACTGGCTTACAAGTTCCAAAAGCAGGAGCGGTGCTGCAGGCATGCTCAACTGCTGGGAGTATTTCATGGAGGAAAGTCTCCTGAAGGTCCTCAAGAAATCTCTAAGGTCTGCTAGTCTCACTCCACATGCACACACGTGATCATATGTAGCTTGAAGAAGAACAACTGGATGTAGAGGAAGACAGACAAGCTGTAGAGAGGACATGGCTGACCTTCCTCTTTGGACGCCAGAAGGGTCCAGGACCTGTTCTACATACTTCGGGATTACTATTGAGTCGCAAAGCTGGGATTTGTCAGACTTGATTCTTGAATGAAAGGAAAGAGTAGTAACTGGATGACGATTGTGACATCAGGTTTTTACATCTGATATTTGAACACATCATGACCTAAATGTCTGTGCGAAAACTAGAAGGACTGGCTGTGAAATAGCGCCAAGAAATTTGCAGAAATTATACGATGTCAATCTTAGAGGACAAAACATAACCTCACAAAGTCTAACCAGCATGCAGTTCTACAAAGCAAACCATCGTGAGTAGGGGTGTGTGTAACTCGCAAAATTTCCTCTAGCGTAATTACGTGGAATTACCACAACTTGATGCCGAATCAAGCAAGGAGCGTAATCCAGCATTCAGCGCTATTTTCTCAGCGCAATATACATACTTACATCCTAAGAGGACCTGAGGATGCATTTGGAGCCAAGAAAAGAGTTCGAAATGAAACAGAACATGAACTGCAGCAGTCAGTAGCCACCCGCGCTCTCTAAATTCGTTGTTCCTGTGCTCCTGAGGTAGAAGTTTGGCCCCAATTTACTCTAAATTACATGAGCGGGCGTAATTGTGAAATTTAGGTAATCTCAGGTCACAAAAGTAATGCGGAATTACAGAAATGAATCCAGTGTAATTCAAATTTTGTCCAAGCCTAATCACGAGTCTTAAAGAAATTGATTTTGTATTACTTCTTGTAGGCAATATGATGCTCCAAACTCACAACCTCGTATTGAGGATGGTAATCTTTAGTTGCACTTTTCCTTGTCTTTTCTATTTTTGCTGATGGGTTAATAGCTACATGTGAAAATGTTAACACAGGGTCTAGTATTGTTATTTACAAAGTGATGTGCAGTCACAGAAAGTTCTGTTAATCTCTGACGACCTGTGTTACACGTTATATTTTGCCTTCCAGAAATGTCATCTTTCCATTTTGACCACTGGCACAGCTTTAATTCAAATCCAAAGGTTTCCTGATTAGGACCAGGAGTAAGTAATTGGAGGATTTCTGGATCAAACATTGGCAAAGCGCATAGGCCTGGGTTTAATGTACTAATGCATGCAGATGTAGAACATGAGAGCAGAACCCTCAACAATGCATTACCAATAGCCGACACGTAGGTAGGGCATGAGTCGGGGGTACACGCAGGTACCCACTATTTTCACAGGGTGGACGCCGTCCCGCCTGCTATGTAAGTGCAGACACTGTAAGACTGTCAGATGGGTTGGTCTGTCCCAGTATTTACACAAATAATTTAAATAGCACTATTTTTTTTTTTTTATAGCGCTACGTCGTGACGTCATGTGCTGTATGGCACGCCCCATGATGCCACTTGCATACTGTCTAACTTGGTCAGTCCCCCCACTTCTTTTTATAGGATTTGTGCCCTGCACGTAGGGCTATAGTTGTGAAGTAATCCCTCATGCAGTTCCATACAAACACTGGTGTGGAGAGTGAACTAAACAGCCAATGGTATTAGGTGAGAGATGAGAACTCCACTCTTAATCCACAGCTCAAATGCCCGAAGGCTTTTTCAGCGTTAAACTAGATCCTTTCAGGACGCAGCCCAAATGTTATGTGTCAGAATGGGGAGTGTCCTGGTCACTTCTTCCATCATGCGTTGGCTCCTTCAAAATCTAAATGCATTTAGAGATTCGAAAGCAAGATGCATTAATGATTAGAGCATTTGAGTGTAGTATACTGTGCCTCTTGCCCACATATTGTGTGGTTTAGGGCACGCAGTTTAAATTCATGCTGAGCACCAAGATGGACTTACAACCTTCAGAAGAGTCTGTCATGACGAATTGTGACCTTTAAATCCCGTTTTGACATATCTGTTTGATGCCACAGGGTGACCTTTTTAATGTGATTGAACCGGTGTGTACTTCCGGACAACTCTTTTATTTATTTGCTGGTGTATTGCTGTACTATACTGTATCTCTGTATCTGTTGGGAAGAGGTGTGGTGCAGCGGCCAGGGCGGCTGACTCTGGAACACGGGGGCTCACGGTTTGATCCCCGGCGCCGGCGGCAGGTTAGCCCAGCACCTTCTGACTCTGGACAATAGCTTGCTTAATCTTCCCGACGGCCCCCAGCGCCGGGACACCTCTCCGGAGGTAGATGTGCGCTTTACAAATGCTGGTATTTCATATTTCATATCTCACTCCAAACAACGTCCGGGCAGAGCTCATGCCCAGCTACTGAACCCTAAGCCAATGAGGCCTACGAGTCATCGTTTGTCTCAAAAGACACTGTAAATTGACATCTGGCTGCCTGGGCTGCTTTGTATAGTGAAATCGTTGTGGGTGCCATGACTCCCTCGCGCTACAGACTACATAAGAACAACGCAAATAGACACAAACCCCAAAGACATTTTCATGTCAGTATTACAATAGGAATAATGAAAAATAAACGAATTTACATTACAGAATTTGGTGAGCAATGCTTACATTAGTGGTTCTTGGTGCACAGCAAACAGAGTTAGATGGAAGAGGGGAGCCGTGTGCGGAGGGGTGGAGGGGGGATGTGCCCTCCAGCAATTTCTCATAAAATAACGAATACATCTCTTCAGTAATCCAACAGCATGTGGCATGTCCTGGTTAAATGTACACGATGTGGTGGACTGGGGCCGGAGGGGTGAAGGATGAAGGATGGCCAAGCAGTCATGCACACTTAGAGTGCGCTCACCACTCCTCCCCCTGCTCTGGCCAGCCCCACCCCTAGGAACGGAAAAATAAAATGATAATTACGTTCCTTTAATAGGGAAGATAAATTGCAGGTGCAATTTGCATAACTGGGGATACAGGAAATGTTGAACCTCTATCCCTGAGGCAAATTCCTCACATTGGGCCAATTCAAGGAACTGGAACAAGTTAAACTGTTCTGTATATTTATATACTTTAAACTTAGACACACTCTTTCAGAAAGGTGCCCTCCTTCCCTAGTGAACCACGGATATTGAACGCACTATCACAGCAGACCACATCCTCTTCACTAATTCAGGGCATATAGCACCTTTATAGCGTTCTGGCTGCACTGAGGGCAGAGATTGCCAGGCAACGGTAAGGTGCAGCTGCAGCTGCAGCTCATCGTCCCACTGCTTTAAGAGCAGTGCAGAGGAAAAGTAAGATGATAATAACGGAACGTTATTATCATTTTATTTTTCTGTTCTGGGGTGGGGTGGGGGGCTGGTCAGAGCAGGGGGAGGAGCAGTGAGCACACTCTAAGTGCGCATGACTGCTTGGCTGGCTGTCTTGGCCTGGCCAAACAGTCATGCGCACTTTGCATATTCCCCACCAGCCTGGTGGGAAACATGCACAGGCTGCATGCCCTCGTCTGAGCGCAGATCCACAACATTCAGACCAATCAGAACACTGCATTGCAGCGTTGTGATTGGCGTAGGGGAACCAATCACAATGCTACATAGCAGCGTTGTGTTTAGCTTAGGTGGGCCCGGGTGCTTCCTGCGATGGAGGAGAGGTGGTGGAGAGGTGGCGGCTGGCGACGCGACCAGCAGGTACATTTTTTTTTTTTTCTTTCTTTTTCATTTTCTAACCCCCCCACCTTTTCCAGTCCCAATGCCACCGTTCCCTACAAGTCAGCACTTCTGCCCGTGCATAAGCAACTGATTGCTCTGAATTAAACCAGTAAAAAGAGAACCTGTGCTGTCCAGGCAAAATGCTCCAGCTATGGTACCACCATCCTGCTTCTGTCATAAGCAGAGTCACTGTATTATACAAGCATGGTCTGACTGGCCTACAGGATAATCAGCCAGGGCCTGACGGGTGGTCTGATGGGTCAGTGTGTGGGACGGTTTTTGTTTTTTTGTGGGCCAGTTTTATGGTCTGCTGTGCTGGTTTTTGGTGTAGAGTACCTAGATATTAAAACAAACATCACCTCTAGCAAGTTCAAATACATGCAGTCTTTCATCCCTTGCAAACCCCCTATACAGCCGCCTTTATAAGTTCAAAACTGCCCTAATTTGCAAACATGGGCCAAATTTTTAGCTCCCTAATTTACTAATGGGGACGACTTTTATTTTGATACCCTTGCCAATTTTCTGTCCCAGTCTCACGCCGACCCTTTATGCAGGGCTAAACTAGGCTGTTTGCCTGGCGTGATTATCCTAACCAACATACTGTGTATGTTCTTAAAAAATGTCTTGGTCAGCATAATTGGAACGTTAATAAACAGGCACAACTGCTTAGGTAGCACCAGAATTTTAGTAAGTACTAGTCTATGTGCAATCAGCAGAGGAAGACCCATCCACCTTATTACCATGTCTTGTAAGTTAGCTACCACCGGGCAGTAGCTATTTTCACAGTACGACCTCTCTGCAACAATGTATTTTAACCCCGAGATACCACACCAATTCCTCCCGCCATTGTAGGAAGAAGTCCTAAGCTAGTTTGTCATGGCTGTGGTCAGTGGAATTGCCTAGGATTTACTCCGGTTGACTTGCAGGCCTGACAATGTTCCATATCTAATTATTTTTGTTGGTAATGGGGCTATATTTCGGCTTGAGTCCCTAATATACATCATGATATTGTCTGCATAAAGAGTTATAAGCACCTATGTCCACGTGACCTAAAGCCCCTACCAGAGTGATGTTCTCAGAGGGCATAGGCCAAGGGTTCCATTGCCATCACAAATAATAGGGGAGATAGCAGGCACCCCTGTTAAATAGTTTTGGAATGTCACGTAAACCACGTAAACCCTCCCCTTGCCCCGGACAGTGAGGCAAGATACCAGGCAGTGGTCTTCTCTCCTAGGATTCTCTATGAAATATTCTACTGGAGGTGGTACCAGGCTTAGCAACTATACTACCAATAGTTAGGTTCAAACAGGGTCAACTGTCATTGTCTTTTGTATATTTCTTATCAGTCTCCTTTCAAGTCAGTACTTATCCGGTATTTATTTCCAGACCCCTGACGATAAGCCTTGTGTCCCGATCAGCACAGACCCCAACTAATTACTAACAAAGGGTGATGTTCTCTACCTACTCCACAGTTCTTACTCTCTCCATTCACGTCTCCTCTTTGATATCCCCTATTTCAGCAAAGTAGGTAGCAGTAGGTAACTTTATCTCAAAGCACACAGTATAGAGCCAGACATGATGTATCATTTATAGGTAACTCAACTGTGCAGGGAGGGCTGTTTTCACTTTGAGTCCCTGTTCTGGGCTAGAGTAAAATATGTAATCCACCTATAGTTCAGCTGGCAAATCCCCAAGGTCTCCATTACCAGTGAGCGAGGTACTAGTTTCGGCATTCTTTGTCATAAATGTCATGCTTCTCCTGGCTCTGTGAGCAGTTGCACCTTTCCTTTATGAATGATTTTGAGTAATCCTGGATATAACATGCCACAGTCAATCACCATGTGTTAGCTTTTTTTTTTTACTCCTGCAACGACCCTCCGCTCTCCTGGGAGCTTATCTTTCAGTCAGCTCAAGGAGCATCAGATATAACATTACCAAATCATCAACCATGAAGAGGCATTCTTTCAAACTGTCATGTTCAGCTTTTAGTTGATCCGACTAGAAAATATGTTCCAAAACCAAGAAGCGAGCTTCGCATACGATATCTTGTTCGGATGGTCCGTCTGCCCTCAGCACATCACATCTGGAAGAACATAACCTTCAAAGGCCTGAGCAACAAGCAGAAAACAATCACGTGGGTGGCAATCCAGAAGGCCTGCTAGTGAATAGCTTCATGCACACCAAGGTGTAAACCACTACAAGATCTGTCCAAGAAGATCCAGAACAGAGGAAACAATCTACCACCTCTTCTGGATTCTGCTATGCCAAGAACTACTGAGGGCCTTGAACACGGAGCCATGGTTCCTGTTGTCAGCAGAAGACATCACAGTGACACTGATAATATATCACCTATTCCCCTGACTGCCCACAGTGGAAAAAATCCAAGATGGAAGGTGAATCCTATGCTGCTTTACATGTGTTCTCTGCTTTAACAGAAACCACCTGTTGGTCAGGAAGAATGTCTACTAAAAGGTGTGTCAGAAAATAATCCACAGTCCCCTGTGGGACAACGTGATCATAGACAGCCAAACAATGAAAGTGTTGAAGACATGTGAGTAAATGTAGTTGCAACTAACAGGATGTTTTCCTTCCTTGGGTAATAAATCAACATAGTGTCTTGTACACATGCTGACAAGGATGTTACTTAGAATTAAGTATCAGCCGGACTTGATTTCAAGGGAAAAAAGCAAAAGCATATGGAGACTAAAGCTATGCAAATCACAGATTATCACAGATTGCATTACTTGTGATATTAAACTGACGTTCTTTATCAAATACTCATTCACGCCCAGGCTGTTCATGTGCAGTACGATAAACACGCTTAAGAATCAAGGCAAGTAATGAGAAATATGTCAGAGGAGAACATTTTGCAAAAGTATCCAAGGGTGAATTTGAAGAGATTTTCATTCTGCGATGCAAACCACCCTAAGGAGTAATGGTGAGTAAAGTCTCCCCGACAGTGAAGTTCGGATCATTTTATAATTTAGCAGTAAAACATGTTTATTAATCTCTTCAACTCTTGCACCAAAGACCACACATTATTCCTGTTTGGTTGGCATTTCCGGTATGACTATAATTTTGGTTTTTGATTAAACGATTTTATAATGCAAAACATATATATTAACCAAAGAGATATACATTCATGTTGAAATTTGCAAGAGATCCGTTGTGTTGAGTAAGATGACTGCTGAAAGTACATTTTATGACTACGAGATAAAATAGGCTTTCTCCTAATTTGGCAGAGATATCCAGGGTGGACTTAGCTCCTTAATTATCTGCAGGGGAAGCAGCGTTTACATCGCATGCGGTACAACGCATGCGATTACAACGCGGTCGTTACAACAACCGAGTTGTTACAATGCTAACCATTACAACGCAAGTCGTTTCTATGTCTTGCTGTAGGGGGCGCTCTAAACTAAGGAATAGTATAATTTACTATTCCAACACCTTCCCTACTGTTGCGCAGGCTGGAGTTGGAATAGTAAATTATACTATTCCTAAGTCCAGCGCGCCCCCTACAGCAAGTCGTAGAAATGACTTGCGATGTAATGGTATGCGTTGTAACAATGCAGTCGTTGCAACGACCGCGTTGTAATCGCATGCATTGTACCGCATGCGATGTAACATCGCATATTCATCTGCAGTTGCTTTGTAATTGTTCAGGGTGAATTGGAACTGGATACAGGTGCTTGGTATTTAGATTAAAAGTGATCCCTTCCTCATTTCACACCTACCTTGAGACTGCCAAGATTGAGCAAGCACTCAGCAGTGAGAAGTAGTGATAAAACAGAGCCTTGTATAATAGTGGGAACACCTTCACAATGTTGATTTTGGCCCCTAACCACTTCATCACAGCCCCACCATCGCTCACCTTTTTTTCTCTCCAGCTGGCTGGCTGCACCCACCACCCACTAGAAGTTTTGCTTAGTAGTGCCGGACTTCCAGAGGCGGGCAATGTATGGTGCTGTAGCATTCTCCAACAACCAATCAGGGCTAAGGGCTGCCCTAGATAATATTTGGGAAAACTGAGAGCCAGTTCCCTCAGGTGTGATATCCGAACTTCTTGGGTAAGACATTTACATGAATGGGAAAAAATTACCTCTTCCCCAGAAAGGTTGGGCAAAGTCTGGAAACTTCACCCAACGTCATGAAGGGTGAAGGCTTCCAACTTTGTGGAAGAGGTCAAAACTTCGCACAACCCTATCATAGCAGACAGAAATTCTACCACCCCAATTCACTTAAGGATACAGGATTTCTCTCACAGGAGATTCCTCGTTCCCACCCACAGCAATCATTCCGGTTCACCCTTGGTCCTATCATAACCACGTCCAAATACAATGACGCAATTGGCGAGTCTGCCAAGTACACAGTCCTTTTCTTGAGGATATTTAAACCTTTTTCACCCCAAGGCAAACTTTAAGGCATTGGTTCATTGAACTGCAGTGTCCTCTGTGGACAGAGGCAACGTTTTGATTGCATCACTGCGAGCTGTACTTCCCGCAGCCGCCATGTTGATTGATACCAGAAGCCAGGATGTCCAATCACAGAGCGCCTTTTCTTAAGATCATTGATGAGCGTTCTTTCGAAACCGAGTTGATCTTTAATTACTTACACGCCAACGTACACGCTACTGCACCTGGGACTTCCTGCGTCTGTAGTAGATAACAGAAAAAATCAAGTCAATACTATTAATGGAGGTTCCTAGATTCATCGAAACAAAAAACAATAAGTATTTTTGTCAAAGGGCTCTGTGAACAGAATAAACTACCCGGTGAAGTCCAAACGATTTCTTCACTGCAGGAGTTCCCGAAGTGTACAAAGATGAATTAATTCATTTTTCACTTTTCGGGAACGATGTAAAAAATTGGTTTTGATTTGTCCCTGAGGTGACTTTCACAAAAACTAACAAATAACACAAAGATTAATTTAGCAGGACATATCTTTCCTATAGAGAGAGGTACAGTTTCTCAGTCCATCGGATAAAATCATACACACAAATAATAAACCGGTTCATAATTGGAAGACAGTGATATATTCCAATAATACATGGACCACGGTGGAGCCTTTAGTATTGGTCTGGGGAGTCCTTAGCCTCTCTCTGTGATCGAGGCAAAGCAGGTGTGCTCTGATGGGACTCTTTTCTTCGTGTAAGTGCACTAACTGCTTTTGACCCACTCTGATGTTAATTCATTTGGGTTATTTTGTACAATGAGTCAGATTCATAATATTTGGATGCCAAGTGTTGCTATTTAGCTGTGTTTGTTGTGGATGTGATGTCACACTGAAAGTTTTGTTTAATTTGTTCTTATTTAGTTCTCACAATGCGGTGTGTTTAATTATTGATTTTAAGATGTGAAAGAGATGTACAAGTTGGTCGTGCGAAAGTGCACTCATACAGCCGTAGATAAGCATGGTGACTGGATGACCTAAGATGATAGCAGAGACAGCGCTGTGACAAACATGTGACTGGCCACTCTTTTACATCTCATGTAACTTCTGAAATCCATCTCACCTAAAGCATTTGCAGTTTCTTAGCCTACACATGGCATGCAGTTAGGAATGTCTACGCGGGTTCAGGGAACCCTTGGGTTATTGAGCTGCAGGCCTCTTGCGTGACCTTACACTAGTTGAGCTGTGGTCTGGCCCATGCCATATGTTCAGTAAGTCCGCCATCTTTGGACATGTCTCTAGAGCTGCTCCCTCGGTCTGCTTTTATTCAGCGTAAGTTCATAGTTCCATAAATGCCCAGCACTGACATGCATGAAATTGGCTCTGCGTGCAGCCCTCCAAACACAAAACTATTTTGGAGAATGTTTGCAAACATAACTTTGAATACATGGAGTCTTTTACACAAGAGTAACTTTTATTCAGCTCCCCCATAGCTAGATTATTTTGTCCACTAGATAAGCACAGAAACCAGTATTGCCATAATTCAGGGCGAAAGCCCGTCTGGGTGGTAGGGCGTTCACAGTAAGAACGGCCAAAATGTGGAAGGCCCTGCCTGGGTATCTCCGCCAAGCTGACACAGAGACCTGTTTCAGAAAAGCACTGAAGACATGGCTCTTTAGCAATGACTAGGCCTGGCCCCAGTGCCCAAACTTCCATGCATGCGTTGCTTGCTCCTAGCGCGCCGGGACACCTCTGTTGTTGAGGTAGCTGTTCGCGCTATACAAGCTCCAGTATTATTATTATTATTATTATGGATTGACGTGATCCAAAGGGGTATTGAGGCTATCGGAGCCTTATGACTTAAAGAAAGTTTAGCTTTCACCAAAGACATTGAACAGGCTGCCTTAAATGGCATGGGAACAATTTTACTGATCCTTCTGAGATGCAATTTGAAGTGCTCCACAGTTGTCCGTTAGGTTTTTAATGTCTTTAAGAAGAAATCTTGCTAAGAAATTATCGCCCTGCGTGAACATAGCACGTGAAGATATTCCTCATTACATAGCCCATGTAGGTGAGCAATCCTTAATTTGTTAGGCGAGACAGATTCTTAAAGCAATTTTAAAAGTTTCTCAAAATGCTGCTCAGTGCTCAGTCACGTTTAGCTTAGGTCATCAAGGCGCTTTCCTCCTCTAGGGCTTTTCAAATTCACATATGACACTTGAGCACTAATTGAGCATACACCCCACCACATAAAAGCACTTCGTAATCACTACAGCTTCATACAGAAATATTCTATTGGGCCACCCCCATAAATTATAAAAATATAGGGTATATACTCTGTATAGCTCCGTGCTCTGAATTTTTGCAAGATGATATGCAGCGCTTTGTAAAACACCTAAATAAATATCTGAATTACTGTATGATGAGGTCTCTGTGGATTGGATGGCGCTAACATAAAGTACTAGTACTGGCTCGTTGGAAACATTTCCCTTGCTTGGAGAAATGTCCTTTCTTAAATAGACCTTAATAATGGGACCTAGCCAGTGTTTAATTTGAGCCGGTGGTCGGCACCAGCACTTAATTGTCAACACCACACTTATGACAGTCTGCCACATGGTGGCGCTGCTCTTCTAATTTAGAAATGAGGAGAACAACGGTTGTTTATGAATACAATATACATTAAAAATAACTAATACCGGCCTCTCCCCATTCCTTTAGCTTTGGGGACCTGGAATAATCTGAACTGTCGCACTTGCAGCCGAGAGAGATGGTAAGTAGTTGTTTTGGTACCGTCATTGGTAGCACTGGGAGGGGCAACGTGTGGTGCAAGCTGCAGTGGCCTGCTGGTCAGGGACTTGGAATTTATTATTTTACAAAATAAGCACTGAACCTAGCCAAAGTCCAGTCACTCTCATTATTGGCAGAGCAAATGAACCAAGAATTAGCAAAGCCACTACCTCTCACCGATGCAAGAGCTGTTGGCTTTGCCAATGTCTTTTAGACATGTTGTACAGCTTTGTGATTGCTGTTCAGCAAATGTTAGTGGAGTGGTGTAGAGAAGAATGGCATAGAGGAGAGGAGAGTGGCCAAGAGTGGAGTGGCATAGAGTGGGAGAAGTGGAGTGGCATAAAGTAGAGTGGTGTAGAGTGGAGTGACATAGAGTAGAGGGGTATAGAGTACAGTAGAGTAGAGTAGAGTAGAGTGGCATAGAGTATCGTAGATTGGAGTGGCATAGAGTACAGTGGTGTAGAGTGGAGTGACGTAGAGTGCATTGGCACAGAGTGGAGTGGCATAGAGTAGAGTGGGGTAGGGTAGAGTGTGTGGAGTAGAGTGGCATGGAGTGGAGCAGCACAGAGTGGCGTGGTGTGGAGCGGCATAGAGTGGCGCAGACTAGAGTGACGTAGTGTAGAGTGGCATGGAGTGGAGTGGTGTAGAGTGGATGGCATAGAGTGGAGTGGCATAAAGTGGAGTGGCATACAGTGGAGTGGCATGGAGCAGAGTGACGTAGAGTGGCCTAGAATGGAGTGGCGTAGGATGGGGGAGTGGTGTACAGTGGAGTGGCACAGAGTGGAGTGCTGTAGAATAGAGAGGCATAGGGAAGAATGGAGGGGTGTAGAGTAGAGTGGCATGGTATAGAGTAGAATGGTATAGAGTAGCATGGCTTGGAGTGTGTGGTGTAGAGTGGAGTGGTGTACAGTGGAGTGGAGTGGATTGGAGTAGCATAGAGTGGAGAGGCGCAGAGTGGAGTGCCGTGGAATACAGTGGAGTGGTGTAGACTGGAGTGGCCTGGAGTAGAGTGACGTAGAGTGGAGCAGTGTAGAGTGGCATGAAATGGCGTGGGGTTGCATAGAGTGGCATAGAATGGCATGGATTAGCAAAGAGTAAAGCAGTGTGGAGTGGCACAGAGTGACCTGGACTGACGTAGAGTACAGAGGAGTGGAGTATAGTGGAGGGGCATAGAGTGGCGTAGAGTAGAACGGAGTGGTGTAGGAAGGCATGGAGTGGCATAGTAGAGTGGTGTAGTGTGGAGTGTTGTGGCATAGAGTAGAGTGGAGTGGCAAACAGTGGAGTGGCGTAGAGGGGGGTAGTGTAGAGTAGTGTGGCGTAGAGTAGTGCATGGTACCAAAAGTGGCAACTTAAAATCTTAAGCACCCTTCCTAATTGGTAAACTTTGCTGATCTTGTTGGCACATTTTTAAAAATAGGTCTCAGAAAACACAAGATGGAAGCAAGTAGGTCCTTTGAGGCGAGAGAGATTGCTCACTTGGTACACTTTCAGCCTTACCACCATATTTTCGCCAACCTTTCACAAGTACTTACCTGATGTTATGAACTCTTCCCCAGTCCACCAGCCTTTCAGAAGCATCAGGCTGTCCGAAAATCACTCAATTTTCATGCAGCTCAGTCCGCCGTGCCTAGTGGTGTTTGATAAGGGTAGATCTTCTAAAATGGAAGACAATCCGTTTTCACACAACTAGAGGCCTAGATATTATTAGTGCAGAAGGGCATAGAGGTGTGAGGAGCCTACGGAGCCATATGCAATGAGGCCTTAACCACCAATCAGGTGGCATAATGCTCCTACCTTGCATTCGAGCCCACAGCATCCTTGCTACGTCCAATCACACGGCTCCAGTCCTCCTGGTGCGTATTTTAGCATTTGAAAGAGAATTTTACAGTGAGACGCAATGCAGGACACTCTAGCTGGATGCGAAATAGGGGTCACTGGCGATAGGGCAATGAGGCTCCTGAGAAGCAGCTGGAAAAATCCTCCTGATGTGACGTTTCCACGCAGGGGAGCGCGAGGCTCTAACTGCGCTAAGTGGTCTGGTTTCACCAGTAGACCTCGGGCGCTCTACGGGATGATTAATGTGCTGACAAACTGACGGATTGGACTCATAATTTGCATTGAGGGGACGGCGAGCGGGAACAGAGGGGGCGAGGGGCGCCCCATTCTTCTTCTGAATCTTTGAACACACAGTGCCCTTTCAACCAGCTTGGTTCAGGAGTGCAGCGCCTCAGGAAACCCTAAGTTCTGAGCAGAGATGAAAGCTTTGCTGTCTATGCTGGGAGGCGGCACGTGAGGGGCAGTTCCGCTGTCATCGGCCTGAGCCTGGAATGCTGGGAAGGGTCCTGCTGTCTGAAATTGTAATAATCTGAGGGCTAGCTGTGCAATCTGAAATTTCAGGTTTTAAAATCTATATAACCATTAGGAACGGTCTGCATTCCAGTCCCTGAATTGGTAATCCTAGAGGTAGACAACACTTGCCAATAGATAGCCAACACATGCAGGGACATGCGTAACCTGGGAGACAGCTCTGCTGTCTGAGTCACGAACCTGGAAAATCTGAAATCTGGTTAATCGCAGGAATAGGACGACTGATCCTGTAAGAATTCTGAAACTTGAGAGAAAGCTCTGCTTTCTGGGGTCTCGAGAAATAAAAAGGTGTAGGTGTGTAATTTTAGGGACAGCCTTGCTCTCTGACCCTGTCAGATCTAAGTAGTCTGAGAGATGACACTGCAGTCTGAGGCTGTAGTCTGTGTTGCCTGAAAATAGATCTGCTGGTTATTTTTAATCACACGTGACAGTCGGTTGCTCTATCCTTAAGGGGTGTAAACTCGCGTAGACGGGAAAGGCAGTGGGATAAACCCCAGGAAGGGACTCTGGCCGTCTGTCGGTGTTTGGTTCCATGTGGCCCATGCCACAGCCAACAACGCTCCCTCTGAAGTCTGCACTTGTCTCACAGGCTCACACCTCACGCAGCACAGCCAGCTGTCAAACCTAAGAGTCACAGGTTTAAAGCCCTGCAAATGTCAATACGGCCAAAATGGGGAGCAACACAGAGTGTGGAAGGCATCTTCGTAAAGTTCTTTTTGACTGAACGATTTTCTATCCAAAGGCCACAGTGCTTAATTGGAGCCGTAGTTTCCGGTGCTTGGCACCTGCACTTTACTCTCAACACAGGCATTACACGTGGTAACGTTGTCTGTCTAGTTTTGAGATGAGTACAAAATATTGTTTAATAATTCAATATACATTAAAGATTAATTATGCCTGCCACCCAAGCCATTCTCATAGCTATGGGGGCCAGGAATAGTGTGAATTGTCACACTTGTAGGATGGCATTTGTTAGTAGTTGTGTTGGTACTGTCACGGGCAGCGCGGCACAGGGCCAATGGGTGATTCCAGTGGGCTCCTGAGAAAGGCCCAGGCGCTAATTTTGTACAAATTAAGCACTGCAAATACCAGAAGCAGCACTACACCAGCACCGCAGTCAATAAGAAGGCATAGTGGACCGTACGCACAAGCCACACCAATCAAACAGAATTCAAGTGTGTGTACTTTAACAAAAGCTTTTTTCATAGCACAAGTCTGACTCCGAGGAGCAGCCTTGCCTCGTGCAATACAGGGGACATTCTTAGGTTTGACAAGTAATCTAGTCTCAGCTTCTGCCCACCTGCTTTTACATACTAAACTATTCGACTCTGGCTTTACTAGTCTCACATTTCAAGTATTCCCCTGAGTTCTAGACGGCGGACAGGGGTATTAACGCTGCATCTTTGGTTGGTCTTTCTTTGTTTGACACTGTATTTAGATTAAGACAAGGGGGCATATTAGCAAGACCGGCGATAAAATTATCGCCGTTTTAGCGGCAGGAAACTGCCGCTAAAACGGCGATAATGAGCTTGCTAATATGCGTTATAGAATTCCAATAGAAGCCCAGGTTAGATGTGCAGGACATCTAACCTGCAGGCTTATTGGAATTCTATAACGCATATTAGCAAGCCCATTATCGCCGTTTTAGCGGCAGTTTCCTGCCGCTAAAACGGCGATAATTTTATCGCCGGTCTTGCTAATATGCCCCAATATTCTAAGCTTTTGTCTGAATTTATTGAAGCTAGAACAGCACTAAAACATTCGCATGTGCATAGCTTCTACGGAGTAAAACTCAAAACCACCTCTGCAAATGGAGGGTGTGGTGTGTGAAAGGCCGTGTGAATAGTGCTCTTTTGACTGTGCATCAGATTGGATCGTTTTCTTATTTTGTTTGGCAGAACACAAACATACCTCCGTAGTCTCAATACATTATTTGGAGATCTGGCTACCTTTTATAATAGAAACACCTGGCAGAGAGTCGGGGTCTGCTGGCCCATAGGACAATGGGCAGTGCCCGATGGGCTGGTCTTACAAGTTCGTGTGTGTGGGCCAGTTTTCTTTGGCTGTTTGTGGGCCTGTTTTATTATCTGATGGGCCGGCTTTTACTGCTGATATATCCGACATTAAAACAAATACTGTCTGCAGCAGCTCAAATCCAAGCACTCTTCAATAGCTCGCAAAAGACAGCATGTCAAACCTGCTCCAATTTGCAAACATGGGCCACTTTTCTAAGGTAAGTCACTAATGGGGGCACTTTTATTTTGGTGCCCGGGCCCATTTTATGCCCCAGTCCAACCCTGCAGAGAGCACTCATGGCCGCCTCGAAAGGCTGACAGGTTCTATCTCACACAATAATCTTCCAGTCTGTGGCAGGCATTTTTTCGCGTTCGGCGTTTCTGCACACATGGTATGCATTCCTGTCAAAAGCTGGCATTATGTGCTACTGGCTCTTCCACAGACCCTACCGACATGGCAGAAACGCCTTGGGCAGTTCCCCACACCACAGGACATATATATACGTCTTGTGCATGAAACCTTTTTTATTGGTCTTTCTTGGGCCGTCTGCTGGCACGCGGGCATCTGGTTCTGCAGGAACTCCTGTACAAGCCCCAAGGGACAGACGCAGCCTGCACCCGCTTCCGGGAGGCCCGCACGAGGCCGGAAGCCCATCAAGCGCTAGGGAAGTTACCTTATAAAAGTAAATTAGTGACCGCTTCCCTTTCCTGATACACAGATGTAATTACTCGGCGCAGTGAGTAATTGCGGCTTCGTCCTGTTCCTGCGGACAGACAAAGGAGTAACAGCGGACGCGCCCTTAGCTGATTCCTTGTGTGCGATAAGGCGCCAATGGAAACAATGTTTTGATGAACTTTTGGCTGTTTTGTTGCTTTTTCATTGGGGTGGGGGGTAGTTGCAGGCATCCAATTAGCATTTATGTTTAACATTTCCTGTAAACAATATATGAAAAGACTTAGGTAAGGACCAAAGGTACAGTTGTGAGGGTGGGATAGGCCTGTGTATGAGGGAGGGGGCCTGGATTTTCACTGCAATTCTTGGTACACAAACCCTGCCTAGGGGGTCTAAACTTCCCCCATAGCACTCTCTTTATTCTTGTTCCTCTGTGTCTCCCAGGTGTCTTTTTGCATCAGTTTACTAATTTATTATGTATGCAGTGGCAGAGCAAGGGTGCCATGGGCCCAGTACAAGCAAGGAAAATGGGAAACCAGACCGCTAGTGGAATAGTAAAATACAACAATAATAAGGGTTCAGTGTCCCCTTAGGTCAACGGGCCCCGGTGCCATTGCACCTGCTGCGCCATTAGTAGCCATGAGCCTTTGTGTATGGTTTACACTCAGAGAATCACTAACTCAGAGAATCACTAACATGAATAATATAAATAAATATTCTGAATCTGGTTATTCACTGTTTTGACCCAACTCAAGGTCTTACTCACCTTCACCTGCCTCTCTTTAGGTCTCCACAGGCTTGAGGGGTCAGGTAAACACAGCCGGCGTTCTGCCGCAACCAAACACCACCCCCCTTGTCAGTCATGAGTCTCTGCAGACCCAAGATGACAAAGAATTAAAAAGAGCACGTTCTCAGACAGTGATGGATTTATTTAATTTATTTATCTACCATGATGATAGCAACATATGCCCCTTCATCAACTCTTATACATTTTTTCTATACTTTTTACTTTTCTAAAAATATTTGCCTCCCACCTTACCTGTAAATCATTCAATAAGACATTTGTATCATATGTTCATTATAATGTATTCCCTCTTCATTTGTGCACAATTTAAATAGCCCACATATTTGGTTTTGAAGCACAACGTCTGAGGACAGCTGTATTAATTTGTGATTTGAGGCAGTTTTAATTAACTGGAATTCATTCTATTCTTTTCATTTTTGATGTCCTCCATTAGAAGTATTTTTTTCACAAAAGGAAGGCATGTGTAGATGTCGATATGTTTCGTCCATAAAATGAATAAATGGACTCGTCAGGACAATGTAGCTTTAAAAACATAATTTAGAACATTGTAGTTCAATGTGAGTTATAGAACTGATAAATAATATTATTCTCATGTAACAGTAAATGTTTCCATTGGACGTCCAATTAGGCAAAAAAAATGGTATCCTCCATCCATATTTTTGTATAAAAAGATCTTGTATTGCTATTTCATGTGCTCTCAGAAGGCTCACTGAGGTTTTGGAGCACCTCCTCATATCTTAACGGCTTCCTTGTATTGCTATCCATCAAGGTGCATGAGAGGAGAGTAGAACAGCACCATCAGTTTGCTCCTTTCTGTGTGACTATATTACAACCAACTGCAGGGATCACAAGTGACTTTATATAACTGAAGTAAATCGATTCTACAAAAATGAATAACTTCTTTATATTGTTATCTATGTAAGTATATATATTCATACCTATGTCATGAATATGACGCCTTTTTCCCTTCTTGGTATTCACCTTCTTGAGTTATATGTGCTAATTAATCAATCGAATAATAAAATGGACATTTAGTTGATATTATTGTGCTCTGCAATGTGATAATCAAGGGTTGCTTTAATATAGTCACAGTATTTAACCTAAGTGCTGACTGTTCTGTTTTACATTACTTGTTATAGTGAAGAGTTTCGAGTAAGTTGATAACTACATGTCTTGTTTATTGTTGTTCAAAACGCACAGTCTTGCAGCATGAAAATAAGAGAAAAGGCTTAAGGCCTCTTTCGGCTGGCTGTTTATTCTAAGAGTTTCAACAGAGATGAAATAATATTATAAAAGCTGAGCACAAAGAGTGAGATGGTAGAGGGGAATTTTCACACCAGGCAACAACGGAACAGGCTATTCACAATCATATCGCTGATTATAACTGAAATCTTCTGGTAAGGGAGGCAGTTAGCCTTCACTACTGAACTTATCAGTGCATCTTGAATACAAACAAGAATAGCAGGCCTTGCTCTTTTATTGAACACAAGCTTATTGCTAAAACAGATATGAGGGTGTGAACCATCTCTTAAAGTAAAAATAGGTTTTTATTTTCTGCTGAGCTAGAATTAGCTTAATGCTTAGAAGTATCAGATTGGGGGCAGAATAGCTGTAAATGTATAATTAACAGCAATCACAGTGGAGTGGTTTATCTATTCTTGCTCTAAGTAAACATTCCTGCTGCCATTTTATTTCTCTTTATTGTGGTTCCCATTCATATCCTGTACTAAGGTAGGATTTTGATTTTAAAATAATTCTTTAAAATAGATACCTCACTTTTTCGTGTTTTTGAATGTGTTATTTATTTATGCAAGTGGGCTTGTGGTTGAAGTCACTATCCTAGTAATGTCTCATGTGATTGATTGTTACCAGAAACACATCTCACTCAAATATTGCTCAGTGAGTTCTAGGGTGGATGCACTCCAACAGATTTTGTATCTCGGGTTGGCACCCTCACTGAGTTCTTCGTGCAAGAGGGTTTAGAAAACTAAACTCAACAATTCTAGAACAATCGAAAAAATGCATCATTTGGCACCCAATTTGGGGCAAACATTTTCTAGATCCTTGAGTAATTTTGCATGACACACACAAGAAGCCAAGTGTTACAATTAGTAGGGATGTCTTATGTAATGTTGGGTACCTCCTTAAAGTAGCGGTTCCTTATCAGGGGCTCCAAAGCACAGCCCTGGCTTCTGTGTTGCACCATTTACTACCCATTGCCTCTGTTGCTAATAGTTTAACTGAACAATGCTCATGAAAACACAACTTTCGTGTTTTCATCAACACTGCTAGTGTGCAGGTCAGCCCTCTCGGCCTCATCTCCAGGCTCCGGATGACAGGAGGGGTAGGATGACTGTGGCACGATCCAGCTACAGTGTGTTATATTAGAACACAGCGATACAAAAGGGGATGATGGACAGAACGTTTGAGCCAATCAAACACTCACCCCCAGTCAACTGATCTGGGTTTAATCCATCATCATTCTTTAGCTCACTCCACCACCCCAGTTCAGACATGGCCATATGCAAATCAGTCTGACCCTGTGCCTCATGGGAACAGTCCAGCACGAACTGCCAAGCCATGTCTTCCCTGGACCGGAAACAAGCATCCTAGGACCGGTTTCTGGCATTCCAGCCGTCATCAGCCAGGCTTGCTTGAATCCAGTGGCAAAGTGAGCAAGGGACCCACGTCTGGGCATACCCCCGCCAACTTAGGGCGAACAAAGCGATACAAAAGGGGATGATGGACGGAACGTTTGAGCCAATCAAACACTCACCCCCAGTCAACTGATCTGGGTTTAATCCATCATCATTCTTTAGCTCACTCCACCACCCCAGTTCAGACATGGCCATATGCAAATCAGTCTGACCCTGTGCCTCATGGGAACAGTCCAGCACGAACTGCCAAGCCATGTCTTCCCTGGACCGGAAACAAGCATCCTAGGACCGGTTTCTGGCATTCCAGCCGTCATCAGCCAGGCTTGCTTGAATCCAGTGGCAAAGTGAGCAAGGGACCCACGTCTGGGCATACCCCCGCCAACTTAGGGGCGAACAAGCGATACAAAGGGGATGATGGACGGAACGTTTGAGCCAATCAAACACTCACCCCCAGTCAACTGATCTGGGTTTAATCCATCATCATTCTTTAGCTCACTCCACCACCCCAGTTCAGACATGGCCATATGCAAATCAGTCTGACCCTGTGCCTCATGGGAACAGTCCAGCACGAACTGCCAAGCCATGTCTTCCCTGGACCGGAAACAAGCATCCTAGGACCGGTTTCTGGCATTCCAGCCGTCATCAGCCAGGCTTGCTTGAATCCAGTGGCAAAGTGAGCAAGGGACCCACGTCTGGGCATACCCCGCCAACTTAGGGCGAACAAAGCGATACAAAAGGGGATGATGGACGGAACGTTTGAGCCAATCAAACACTCACCCCCAGTCAACTGATCTGGGTTTAATCCATCATCATTCTTTAGCTCACTCCACCACCCCAGTTCAGACATGGCCATATGCAAATCAGTCTGACCCTGTGCCTCATGGGAACAGTCCAGCACGAACTGCCAAGCCATGTCTTCCCTGGACCGGAAACAAGCATCCTAGGACCGGTTTCTGGCATTCCAGCCGTCATCAGCCAGGCTTGCTTGAATCCAGTGGCAAAGTGAGCAAGGGACCCACGTCTGGGCATACCCCCGCCAACTTAGGGCGAACAAAGCGATACAAAAGGGGATGATGGACGGAACGTTTGAGCCAATCAAACACTCACCCCCAGTCAACTGATCTGGGTTTAATCCATCATCATTCTTTAGCTCACTCCACCACCCCAGTTCAGACATGGCCATATGCAAATCAGTCTGACCCTGTGCCTCATGGGAACAGTCCAGCACGAACTGCCAAGCCATGTCTTCCCTGGACCGGAAACAAGCATCCTAGGACCGGTTTCTGGCATTCCAGCCGTCATCAGCCAGGCTTGCTTGAATCCAGTGGCAAAGTGAGCAAGGGACCCACGTCTGGGCATACCCCCGCCAACTTAGGGCGAACAAAGCGATACAAAAGGGGATGATGGACGGAGCGTTTGAGCCAATCAAACACTCACCCCCAGTCAACTGATCTGGGTTTAATCCATCATCATTCTTTAGCTCACTCCACCACCCCAGTTCAGACATGGCCATATGCAAATCAGTCTGACCCTGTGCCTCATGGGAACAGTCCAGCACGAACTGCCAAGCCATGTCTTCCCTGGACCGGAAACAAGCATCCTAGGACCGGTTTCTGGCATTCCAGCCGTCATCAGCCAGGCTTGCTTGAATCCAGTGGCAAAGTGAGCAAGGGACCCACGTCTGGGCATACCCCCGCCAACTTAGGGCGAACAAAGCGATACAAAAGGGGATGATGGACGGAACGTTTGAGCCAATCAAACACTCACCCCCAGTCAACTGATCTGGGTTTAATCCATCATCATTCTTTAGCTCACTCCACCACCCCAGTTCAGACATGGCCATATGCAAATCAGTCTGACCCTGTGCCTCATGGGAACAGTCCAGCACGAACTGCCAAGCCATGTCTTCCCTGGACCGGAAACAAGCATCCTAGGACCGGTTTCTGGCATTCCAGCCGTCATCAGCCAGGCTTGCTTGAATCCAGTGGCAAAGTGAGCAAGGGACCCACGTCTGGGCATACCCCCGCCAACTTAGGGCGAACAAAGCGATACAAAAGGGGATGATGGACGGAGCGTTTGAGCCAATCAAACACTCACCCCCAGTCAACTGATCTGGGTTTAATCCATCATCATTCTTTAGCTCACTCCACCACCCCAGTTCAGACATGGCCATATGCAAATCAGTCTGACCCTGTGCCTCATGGGAACAGTCCAGCACGAACTGCCAAGCCATGTCTTCCCTGGACCGGAAACAAGCATCCTAGGACCGGTTTCTGGCATTCCAGCCGTCATCAGCCAGGCTTGCTTGAATCCAGTGGCAAAGTGAGCAAGGGACCCACGTCTGGGCATACCCCGGCCAACTTAGGGCGAACAAAGCGATACAAAAGGGGATGATGGACGGAACGTTTGAGCCAATCAAACACTCACCCCCAGTCAACTGATCTGGGTTTAATCCATCATCATTCTTTAGCTCACTCCACCACCCCAGTTCAGACATGGCCATATGCAAATCAGTCTGACCCTGTGCCTCATGGGAACAGTCCAGCACGAACTGCCAAGCCATGTCTTCCCTGGACCGGAAACAAGCATCCTAGGACCGGTTTCTGGCATTCCAGCCGTCATCAGCCAGGCTTGCTTGAATCCAGTGGCAAAGTGAGCAAGGGACCCACGTCTGGGCATACCCCGCCAACTTAGGGCGAACAAAGCGATACAAAGGGGATGATGGACGGAACGTTTGAGCCAATCAAACACTCACCCCCAGTCAACTGATCTGGGTTTAATCCATCATCATTCTTTAGCTCACTCCACCACCCCAGTTCAGACATGGCCATATGCAAATCAGTCTGACCCTGTGCCTCATGGGAACAGTCCAGCACGAACTGCCAAGCCATGTCTTCCCTGGACCGGAAACAAGCATCCTAGGACCGGTTTCTGGCATTCCAGCCGTCATCAGCCAGGCTTGCTTGAATCCAGTGGCAAAGTGAGCAAGGGACCCACGTCTGGGCATACCCCCGCCAACTTAGGGCGAACAAAGCGATACAAAAGGGGATGATGGACGGAACGTTTGAGCCAATCAAACACTCACCCCCAGTCAACTGATCTGGGTTTAATCCATCATCATTCTTTAGCTCACTCCACCACCCCAGTTCAGACATGGCCATATGCAAATCAGTCTGACCCTGTGCCTCATGGGAACAGTCCAGCACGAACTGCCAAGCCATGTCTTCCCTGGACCGGAAACAAGCATCCTAGGACCGGTTTCTGGCATTCCAGCCGTCATCAGCCAGGCTTGCTTGAATCCAGTGGCAAAGTGAGCAAGGGACCCACGTCTGGGCATACCCCCGCCAACTTAGGGCGAACAAAGCGATACAAAAGGGGATGATGGACGGAACGTTTGAGCCAATCAAACACTCACCCCCAGTCAACTGATCTGGGTTTAATCCATCATCATTCTTTAGCTCACTCCACCACCCCAGTTCAGACATGGCCATATGCAAATCAGTCTGACCCTGTGCCTCATGGGAACAGTCCAGCACGAACTGCCAAGCCATGTCTTCCCTGGACCGGAAACAAGCATCCTAGGACCGGTTTCTGGCATTCCAGCCGTCATCAGCCAGGCTTGCTTGAATCCAGTGGCAAAGTGAGCAAGGGACCCACGTCTGGGCATACCCCCGCCAACTTAGGGGCGAACAAAGCGATACAAAAGGGGATGATGGACGGAGCGTTTGAGCCAATCAAACACTCACCCCCAGTCAACTGATCTGGGTTTAATCCATCATCATTCTTTAGCTCACTCCACCACCCCAGTTCAGACATGGCCATATGCAAATCAGTCTGACCCTGTGCCTCATGGGAACAGTCCAGCACGAACTGCCAAGCCATGTCTTCCCTGGACCGGAAACAAGCATCCTAGGACCGGTTTCTGGCATTCCAGCCGTCATCAGCCAGGCTTGCTTGAATCCAGTGGCAAAGTGAGCAAGGGACCCACGTCTGGGCATACCCCCGCCAACTTAGGGCGAACAAAGCGATACAAAGGGGATGATGGACGGA